>JAODAL010014150.1:0-88477 GCA_025379985.1 Phyllomedusa bahiana
GGATCAATGGACAAAAGCACAAACCTTTTTCCCTTTTATCGAGATGCATAAACCATAAAAAAAACCATATTAAGTCCACCTACTGTGGTATTCCCCCCCTAAGGTTAGCTAAGATTTTTCTGGCCCTCAGATAAATTTGGAAGAGGTGCGGTCAACAAGGCCCAGCTACATGTTGGGGGGGTGTCCACATTAAAAAATTTTGGAATTCGTCTCTAATTTCTCTCAAAAAATTACTAATTTCCTTTTCTTTGACTCCTGAACTTGGGGTTTTTAAATTGGTTATGTGACTTCCCCTCTCCCTCGCACTTTTCTTTTTCACACTCTTATGCAGCCGAACAGCTATTGATTAAAATTTGGAAAAAGAACCTAAGCCCCCCTTATAATTGAGGTTGTCAGAAAAATTAAAATCTAAATTGTGCCTGGAAATGAAGTAATTACCCCCCTTATTTGATAGAGAAAATCTTTTTGGGAAAATCTATGGTTATTTCTATTTAAACGTGAACTACGTAGTACAATAATTTTTTTGTTCTATCTATAAACATGTTTATTTTTATTATTCAACAAAATTATTTGTTTATGTCCGAATATCACAAATTTTTATTATCGGTTATTCATTTTCCCTGTCCTTTTGTGAAAGTACGTACTTCTATTTTTTTTAAAAACTTTCGTTTGTATTATTTGTCACTCTCAATTTTTTTAAAAAAATTTTAAAAAAAAATACTACTTAGCCCCTGGAAAAAATATCAAATTAATTTTTGATTTAAAAAAACCCTTTCCCATTCCCTAGATTCCCCCAAATTGAACATTCCTGTTCCCCAAATTGTCACTAATCCCCAAAAAAAAAAAACTCGCAAAGAAAAAAAGAGTGATTTTTTGATCATTTTTTATATTTTGCCATAGGAAAATTTAAACTTACAGTTCTCATCTATTAAACACTAAAACGTAATTTTTTTATATCTAACTCTTAACCTTTACACACTTTTTAAAAAAACCTGATCTCACCCCATTCATAAAAACCTTTTGGGAAAAGAATAATTTCCCCCTTTTTTTCAAAAAGCTGGTGAAACCCATTAACAGGAGAGCCTTTTTAAACCGGGCCGCCATAAATTTTTGGGGCCCCATAAGTGGACATTTGGGCCCCCCTCCACTCTTCCCGGGTCCCCCCTCCCGGGCCGACCCCAAACCCCCCCGGGAAAACCCCCCTCCGGCCGGCCCGACAGAGCCCCCCCCCATCTCCCCGGCCCCCAACCATACCCCCTGGGGAAAAAAAAATATGGTTTCTGGGGTCCAAGAAAAAAAAATGCAATTGCACCATTGTTTTGGATTTTTGTTCTTTTTCTGGGTTTTTCAAGGGACAGTTTATCTATATTTGTATTTTGTTCATTTTCGAGGTCCAGCAAATACCGCACTTGTCACAACTATAATGTTACTGGCAAAGCAGTATACCAGGGATAATATTGCAAGCAACAATTATACAACATACTAAATAAACACGCTACCTATCAATACCATATGTGACTAGCACCACCATAGTGTTACTGACCAAATCAGATAAAGACCAGTATTCACAAAAACAACAACATATACAGCTCCATAAATAATATCGCAATCATTACACATATTCCAACATAACAATACTGAATAATACCCGCCATATTGTTAACTGCAATATAAACCATTACATCAAGACCAACATTTCTCCATACAGTGACCCTATAGTGGTAATAGTTTGCATATAGTTTACTTACATTTAGGGCCTCACAGGTGACGTCTTGTCTGATGAGTCTGTTCACTTTACTCTTTTCTTCTCTATTCGGTCCAGACCTCCATTGATGATTTCCTCTGTTCACCACTCGTCACTGTAGAAATTTATCAACACAAGGCACCTGAGATCCTTATTTTTTTTATCATTTTCCAACTGAGTGCCCCCTCCCCCCATGTACAAAATCCCCATCTATATGGCCCAAAATGGTAAATAATTTACCCCCATAATTTGTCCCTCCAGTCAGTATATTGGTAAAATGGGCCCCTGGGCGGTAGCTAAGTAGCTTAGGGAGACATAGGTATCTTAGGGCCCGCTGTAGGCAGATTGGGCCCCTGTAGTTTTGAGGTCCCTCCTGTAGTTCTATAGCACCCCTCCTTTAGTGTAGGGCCTATCCTTTAGTTTTAGGGCCCCATCCTTTTATGTACGGCCCCTCCTTTAGTTGTAGGGCCCATCTTTAGTGTAGGGCCCCATCCTGTTAGGTGTTGGGGACCCATTCTTTAGGTTGTAGGACCCATAATTTAGTTGTAGGCCCTTCCTTTAGTTGTAGGGCCCTTCCTTTAGTTGTAGGGATCCTTCCTTTTGTTTGTAGGGCTCCTCCTTTAGGTGTAGGCGCTCCTCTTTTAGTTGTAGGGCTCCCCTCATTTGTTCGTAGGGCTCCTCCTTTAGTTGTAATGGGCCTTTCCTTTTGTTGTAGGGCCCCTCCTTTAGTCTATTAGGGCCCCTTTTTTAATGTAGAGCCCCTCCTTTAGTTATAGGGCCATTCTTTAGTTTGTAGGGGCCCTCTCCTTTAGGTGTAGGGCCATCCTTTAGTTGTAGAGCCCCCTTCTGTAGTGCATGGTCCCCTCCTTTAGTTGTTAGGGCCCCCTCCTTAGTGAAGGGCCCCTCCTTTAGTTATAGGCCCCCTCCTGTAGTGCAGAGCCCATCTTTTAGTGCAGGGCCCCATCCTTTAGTTGTAGAGCCCCCTCCTTTAGTGTAGGGCCCCTCCTTTAGTGTAGGGCCCCTCCTTTAGTGCAGGCCCCCTTCTTTAGTGCAGGGCCCCATCCTTTACTTGTAGGGCCCTATCCTTTAGTGCAGGGCCACATTCCTTTAGATTGTATGGCACCCCTCCTTTAGTTGTAGGGCCCCCTCCTAATAGTGCAGGAACCTCACAAATAGTTGCAGGGCCCTCATTAGTTGTAGGGCCCCCTGCAATAGTGCTGGGTCCCACCTATTTAGTGGTAGTGCCTCCAATAGTGCAGGACCCCCAATAGTGGCAGTGCCCCTTCCATAGTGCAGGACCCCCCAATAGTGAGGGCCCCTCCTATAGTGCGGGCCCCTCCAATAGTGCAGACCCCCCAATGTGCAGGGCCCCTCTATAGTGCTGGGACCCTCCTATAGTGCAGGGCCCCTCCTTTATTGTACGGCCCCTCTTTAGTTTCAGGGCCGCCTTGTCAGCTATTTACGTTACCTGGCCCGCTCCACCGGCGCTCCGTCACCTCCGGTGGTGAAACAGGAAGATAGGCAGGCGGCCATCGATGAAGTCACTTCCGCACCGCGCCGCCTGCAGAGCGATGTTCGGCAGGGCAGGGTGCGCACAGCTCTCCCTGCTCCGCTGCTACATCTTAATTGTATGCGTGTGTAGCACGGACGTTGCATACAATTAAGAGTGGGCCTCCGGGTGAAGCCAGAGGGAGAGGCGGAGGCCTGCCGGGCGGCGGGCACGGCCCACCTGGCCCTCTCAGACCGCCCGGGCCCGGTAAGCAGTACCGTTGTTTTTTACTGCCCTATAGGCGGCCCTGATTATTCTAATAGCAAAGTTACTGCTTCAGTAAGGGATCCAAGCCAACTACGGGGCAGTGTCCTTAATCTCATAGACACAAACAAATAAGGCCCCCTTGTGACCCATCTGCCAGAAGGTGACACTTGTAGACAGAGGTTGAGAGATCACAATTTTAAACTCATGTCTGACCTCGCCGACATGTTTCGTAAGCTAACTGGATTTATCAAGCCTTTTGAGGTCGATCACCATGTGGTCTAAGCTCACTTCCATTTTATATCATGTAGGGTAAAAAACACCCATTCAGGTGTTCTCACCAATTAGCCATCAGAGAATCCAATAAAGCCACTTCCCCTTACGGCGCGGCCACACTTCCATAAATGTCTGGCTAAAGCTGCCCCATGCTCTCATGAGCCAAACAACCTTCAGTCAAATTCACCATCTCCCATAACGGGCTTGCGCCCATCTTACCGTACTGCCCGTGCTCAAGGCACTGCACAACAAACCTAAAGCACTGACTGTGATGGGCCTTCATCTCACTTATCTCATATTATTGACAATTGCGTGCGCTCACTAGAATGAACTAAGCAGACTAGGTATCACATTACACAGCACATTGCCTTTCTTTGTCAATTCCCATAAGCCCTTCTTCAATATCTAATATGCATATTCATTGGGAATATAAACTCCACTGTACAATAGACCACTGTCTTATTATCTTCCCATAAGCTCTTCTCCTATGAAATGTAATATGCATATTCATTCCAATAGAGCTGCAGGCCCCATTAAATACATTTTCCCCACTGCATTGTATAGTATTGTCTCAAGACTATATTCATAAACTACTTCCTTTCACATGTAATATTCATACTCATTTTAATAATACTGTAGGCTCTATGGCTAGCCCCCCCTCCCCAGTCTGACCTCACAATTTCCCCCATTGAAGAATCTCTCCTACGGCTCCAGCTAGCCATTCAATCCACCATATCACAATGGGAGCATGTAAGAACTCCAGTATCCTCAAATGCCCCCGCATCCAGCTGCATCCGGGTGGTACTAGACCAGCGCCGCAAGCAGGAACAAAAAATCTCTACATACATGAAAAACATCATGAATAGTCCCTTGTAAAAGCAATATACATGCATCCCAATTTGTTAAATAGAAACCGTGGCCTCACGTGATTAATATATGTCATCATTACAGGACCCAGGGACAATGAGGAAAAACGTAGAGGCAAAAGGGGGAGAGGAGAGGGGAAGGGGGGAAGGGGCCGAGGGAGATGGAAGGGAGGGGGGGGGGAAACCAAAAAAAAACCACATATATGAACTCTGTTTCTTCCATAGTCTATATTCAAAATGTGCTATATCCACTTGACCGTACTTTAAACACATATATCATGTTTCTTCAAAAATTATTATATAGGGAATCAGCAAGAACAAATAAATTCCAAAAATGAAAAGCCTTTATTTAGGCCTTTAGGGGTTTTAATGTATTGAGTTGTGTATCCATCTTGCCTCTTCTGCAACAAAACTACATCCAAATCGCCCTTTCTTTCCCCCAGCTTTTTCACACATTGCCCCAAAATTTTAAACACCTCCCATTTCGCCATTATGTACTTCCAAAATGTGTCTTGCTAGGGGAGTGTCACCTCTAGTTTTAATAGTACTCAGATGTTTCGAGGGGCCTTATTTGTTCTGTGTCCATGAGATTAGGGACGACTGCCCAAGTGTTGGTTGGGATCCCTTACTAAAGCTAGTACTTTGCTATAGAAAATAAGGCTCTCCTGTTATAGGTGGTGCTCCATCAGACTTGATGATAGAAGGGAGTTATTCCCTCTTCAGAAGCAAAAAGGGTAAAATGATGAGGCTAGAGATCAGGTTTTTAAATAGTGTGTATAGAGGTTAAGAGTTAGATATAATAAAAGTTACGTTTTAGTGTTTAATAGATAGAGAACTGATAGAGTTTAAGTTTGCCTATGGCAAAATAGTAAATATAGACATTAAGGGAATGGGCACCATACTAAAAGGCATGCCACCTAAATGCTATCATGGCAAGACTGGCAGGTTCGACAATGTTAAGCAGCATACTTTGGGTATAATTGTGAGCAAGCAGATCCAGGTTAAAACCCTTACCAAAAGAATCAACGTCTGTGTGGAGCACAGTCTCCAGTCTAACAGGGGGTCCTGGGTGTCCACCCTCCGTGTGACATGTTCCAAATCAAAAGTCAGCAATTTTCTTCCACCCTCTCAATTTGACAGTAGAATGCAGGAATTTGAGACAGTGCTCATTGACCAACTGGAGACATCTGTTGTGTCTTCTTCACGTTCTAATGTCACGGTGGATCAACATCAGCAACGTGCCAGCAGTAGAATGACAAGTAGCCGTAGCAGCAGCAGCAGCAGCTTTGGAAAAAATCTTGTTTGATATAGTCAATTTATTAGTGCGAATTTGTATTCTGAGGGTACATAAGGGCATATGTGCGGGTTTTGGGGTCAGGCTGCGGTAAAGGACAGCGATAGTCGATGTTGTTTACTAAAATATTGGTTCAAATACTTATTTCTTCTTGCAAATTTTATTCTGAGGGTCCATAAGAGCATCTGTGTTGGTTCTGGTGTCATGCTGCGGTAAAAGACACCAATAGTAAAGGTCATATTGAAAAAAAGCATATTTCACATGCATCAAAGCAATCAAAATGAACAGCGGTTACTGGGTGGTCACCTTCCTTGATAAACGTTCCAAATCAAAAGTGAGCAACTTCCTTCCACCCACACAAATTGACAGTAGAATGCAGGAAATTGAGACAGTGCTCATTGACCAACTGGAGACATCTGTTGCATCTTCTTCACATTCTAATGTCATGGTGGAAAATCGTCAGCAACGTGACAGCAGTAGAATGGCAAGTAGCCGTAGCAGCAGCAGCATTGGAAAAATTGTTTTTTGAAATAGTCAATTTCTTATTGCAAATTTTTATTCTGAGGGTCCATAAGGGCATTTTTGCTGGTAGTGGGGTCAGGCTACTTTAAAATGGATGCCAGGGGTGCCAATAGCGCAGTACTCCTGTCAGGGGCCCTAATAAAAAAGGGGACTGGTGATATGTTAAAAATAGGAACTAATAATGGGTGGGGGCCCCATTTGATTTAGCTGCATGTGGCCATGAAATGTTTAATAGACGACTGACGGCAGCCATAGCTCTCACCGCACCCACTCTAACTAGATCCTGCCTCGTGTTCCCCGTTGGGATGTTCTTGCTGCCACCACATATATGACAAGTTTTTGGTCCCTGGTGCAAAAAGTGATAGGGGGCTCCTGCCAGTTACCATGTGCCATTACCAAAACCGATGTCTTCTTATGTGTCAAAGGAGCCCCGTAGGAGCTTTTACCGCTGTACCTACTGTGGATACGCCATCCTCATGTTTTTGGTTAGCCATTGAAAGGAATGAATTATTTTAGAATTTTTTTCTGTTACTCTAATTGTCTTGACTAAGATGTCCCACGTATCCAGTTTACTGTTGTGGATTGTAATTCCAGCTTCTCCTCACCTGTTTGGGTGTAAAAATGAATCTGGTCATCCTCTCCCATTGACTTTAATGGAAATCGGCGATTCATCGAAATCGGAAATTGTAAATCGGCGCGATATTTCTCAATATCGGCAATCACCGAGATCTCAATATTTTTACTGATCGCTCATTACTATTAATGATTTCTTGATGATCCAAGCGGACAGGAATATTCCACTGTGTTTTTTGATTTTGATGTTAGCCAGTGGCAGTTCATGCGTGACATGTGCCGTTTGCTCAGGCCCTTTGAGGAGGCCCCGTTATTTGTCAGTCGCCAGGACTACGGGATGAACAACCTCATTCCACTGCTTCATTTCCTGGACCAGATGCTGCAAAATCTTTCTTATCAGTGGACTGGAGACGTGGCGACTACATCACAATGCAACATGAGTCCAGTGGGGGAATGGGCAGCCAGTGAAGGCATTGGCAGACAGGAGAGGCAGAGGGGTAACGAGGAGAGAGGTGAATCAGATGGGAAACAGAGTTAAGGATGGATTGAAGGGGAGCGAGGGTGCTAGATGGGAGGCCACAGAAAAGGGTGTCGCAATAGTCTAGGCGTGAGCTGTCGAGAGCATGGCCGAGCATTTTTGTCTTTCAAAGTGAAGGCATGAGCGGATTCGGGAAATATTTTTCAGGGTGGGCAAGGGTAAGGGTTTGGATGTGCGGTTTGAAGGACCAGATTGGAGTCAAAGGTTATCCTAAGGTAGCGGACTTGCGACTTCTCCAGCCGGTGAGAGAGTACAGCCATTGATAGTGATAGAGAGATCTATCTGCGCCATCGTCCATCCTCTCGTGGCTCATGTACCACTGCCTCAGTTGCTGTGGAGGGGTGGGTTTGTAGGAGCAGTACCAGCTCCATCTGCAGCAACCTGACTCTGGAGTCGTTAATGTCTGTTGAAATGAGTGATTTTTCTAGTCAGGTGACAGGAGAGGAGGAGTAGGAGCAGCGGGAGGAGGTAGAGGGAGATGTAGAAGACAAGGCAGATAACCCAGACACACCATGGTGGATTACAGTGGAGATGGAGGCAGCGAGTCCCTCAGAATCACTTGTGCAGATGGCCCACTGCATGCTGATTTTCCTGGAGAGTGACAGCCGAATAGTCACCATCCGTGTGCAGAGGGATGACTTCTGGATCTCCAGCCTCTTGGACCCTCGCTTTCTGTCCAAAATAGTGGCCTTTTTTTCCCCTGCCGAGAGCGAGGACAAACTCAAGTACTATAGAGACATCCTATGTAGTCAGTTGGCCGCTGCCTATCTGTGCCATCGTCCATCCTCTAGCAGGTCTGACTGGGGGGTTCCTCATCGCTCACGTATCACTGCCACTGCTGCTGTGGGGGGCTAGGAACAGTACCATCTCCATCAGCAGAATCTTGAGTCTGGAGTTGTTGATGAGCAGCTTTCTTCACAACCTAGTGAGAAAGGTACCCACCAGCATCAGCGGCAGAAGCACCTGAGGCAGACCCTGAACCCTGGATTCTTCTGGCTACCTGCCTCAGCTACTATTCTGATGCTTCCACCCACCTGATGCCACACATCTGCTGCCAGCTGCTCCTTCTACCACCCACCATCTAGGGACTGGTATTGACACCCACCTCCCCACTCTTCAATGGGCCATTATTCAGTCTTCTGATGCTGCTGCCACCTCACCACTCAGGTCCCCTCATGCTGCTGCTGCTGCTATCACCTCAGGCTATGTCACTATGTCACTCTCTGGCTTGATGCTGCTGTTGCCGCCATCTCCTCAATATGTCACCTAGCTGCTGGCACCTCAAAATTATGACATTGTGCCACTCTCCAGCCTGATGCTGCTGCTGCCACATCCACACTGTGTAATTGTGCCAATCTGTGGCCTACTCATGTTGCTGCTACCTCCACAATCTTTCATTGTGCCACTCTGTGGCCTAGTCATGCTGCTACCAACTGACCACTCTCTCGCTCGACCACCCTGTGGTTTCCTAATGCTGTTTCCACCCTCCATCACTCTATAGCTTTGCCACTATGTCTGGTTTTCCCCTTCTTTTAATCTGTCAGAAGGAATGAAAAGGACAAACACAACCGATTGTGTTGTCGGAGAAGCCATAAGGCTGGTATAACATGGTCCTTTGTTTGCATCAGTATTGTCTGATGATTAGGTAGTCAAAAGCAGGAGTGGATACAAAACACAGAACACATGCAAATATTCCATTTACTTATTATTTTTTGGATCAATTCCTGTTTCTTTTTCGCTTTAGCAATGATGGATTATTGACCAACTGAAAGCGGACACTGAAGGATCAAAGGAATGGCAAAATGATTAGTGACATCAATGCAAAATTACACCCTCTCCATTCTTTTGGAGCGTTTAACAGAATCACCACAATAAGTAAAAAAAAATTAACTGTTTGCCACAGATAGCAATATCCCAAGAGACTGGAGTGGCTGGATTTGAGATGTATGTAGGGCAGAAATACACAAACACTGGATTTGACACAGAATTACCCACAAACAGTGGATAAATTAACTCTTGGCCACAGATTAAAATAACCCCACAGACTCACGTTGATGGATTTCAGGCTTGTTTGGGGCAGAAATTCACATCCTGGATTTGACTCAAATTACCCCACAAAACAAGAGGATAAATTAACTCTCAGGCACAGATTGCAATATCCCAAAATAAAAAAAAACGCTGGTTCAGGAACAGGTGTGTAACTCGAAAATCAGAAGTATTTTGCACAGAGTGTAATCTAGTGCTGCTACAGCCAGATGCTTGTGGACAGGTGACAAAGTGAGAAGTGGCAGAATTTAAGATGGCTGCCTTATTTATAGGGCTGTGACATCACAGAAGTTGGCTGGCTGCTGATTGGCTGCATTACTGCACATGTCTTTGAGGGTGTTCCTTTGTTCCTCCCATAATTCTCTGCCCCATGTCACGCCATGTGCTCGCGACCATTTTAGCTTTGTTACCACAAATCGCAATGAACTGCGCCTTTGGCCAGAATCGAATTTTCCTTGAAATTCTAAATGAATTCCACTTCATTAGAATCGATTCGCTCATCCCTAATGACAATGTGAAATAATCTAACTGCAATGTATGAACTGTATTTGCTCTCGTGGCCTAGATTATCTCATAGTATTGTATGGCTTTTAGCACTACGTCTATGCCAGAAACACTCTAATTTACAACGTTAACCCATTTAACAACTCTCTGGTATTTAGAATCTCAGAATGTCTTTTGTCCATATTTTTTCTCCTCCTGCCTTCTAAAACTCAACATGTAGAAAATGGAGTTCATCATCTTTCCACCATTTCACTGCATCTCAGATCTATCAGAGTCAATGGCTCCACACTTTCACCAGTCCTGGAGGTCCACTGGAGAACCTTTATCTCTGCCCTGTGCTTTAAACCTCACATTCAAGCTCTTCCTGCTGCTTTCACCTGAAAAAATATTTCTTGAATCTGCTTTTTCCCTAATTGTGATGCGATGAAAATGCTAGTTCATGACCTCATCATCCCCCACCTAGACTGCTGCATCTTCTCTCTCTATGGCCTCCTGTCTAACCATCTTGCTCTTCTCCAATCCATCATCAAGCCCGGCCTATCCACCTCTTTCCACATTAATCCTCTGCCAATCCCTTCACTAGCGACACATTGCCTAACAAATTCAGATAAAACTACTGTCCATAACATACAAGGTTCTCCAAAACCTGTCCTTCATACATCTCTGCCTTAACCTCCAGATACCATCCGTTTATGCAATCTCCAACATTTACAGGACATCCTTTTCTCCTCTCCTCTTGTCAACTCCATACAAAGCCAATATTTTTCCCAAGCATCACCTATACACCTTAGACCTTAGGACCTATCTCTTCAGGAGCCTCCACCCTACAATACCTCTTCTGCCCTACAATAACCCCGCTGCCTTTCCGCCACCATAAAAACATGTCCATCCATCACCTTCTGTCACCTTCATTCTAGATTCTAAGTCTTGTGGACAGAGTCTTTTCTCCCTCTGGATCTGTTATTTGATTGTACTGTTCCCTGAATCTAATGGTGCCTTAAAATAAAGACTAATAAGTATAATATCTACATCTTCATCATTTGGACTTACTTTTTTAGGACCGCAGAACATGGCCTACAAGTTTTTATTTCAAGAGAATTAACAAAAAAAAGACTGTGTTTGTTCTGAAGATAAGGTTAAGTTATAATTTGTACTCTTCCTGTTAATCCAACCTCAGTTCACCATAACATTGATTAAAGCGCTCATCCACTTTCTACTGTTTTTATTTACTATCTATATACTAGTAAAAGTATTTTATGTTGTAAAATCAGGCCTTGGGTGATGCCTCAGCATACCAGCTGCCTTAGGGCTTATGCCCTGGATAAAACGGCTTTTGCCCCGGACAGAGGAGGTATCACATCATCACGCTATCATGGCATGGATGCTCCTCCGGTGGCTCTTAGGCCGCACAGCTCAGGCAGTGTGACGGGCAGAAGAGTGAGGAGCTCGGTAGGGGAAAGGGAAAGGTAAGTATTATTTGAATTTGTTTTCATTGGCAATGTATAAACTTTACCTACCTATGAAGGGGTGCCAATAGAGGGAACCTATGTACCTGTCTAACTATGAGGGGACCTGTATACCTGCCTAACTATGAGGGGACCTATGTACCTGCCTAACTATAAGGATACCTATATACCTGCCTAACTGTGAGTGGACCTATGTACCAGCCTAACTATGAGGGGACCTATATACTTGCTTAACTATGATTGGACCTATATACCTGCCTAACTATAAGGGGACCTATATACCTGTCTAACTATGAGGAAATCTATGTACCTGCCTAACTATAAGGGGACCTATATACCTGCATAACTATAAGGGGACCTATATACCTCTAAAACATTATTCACAGGCTCCGCGCCTGAGATAAAAGCAGCTGGGTGTAGGGTGATAACGCACATATGCCCTTTATTGTTTTATAAAAAACAAGCATAAAAATATGTAATAAACATACCACCGGGCTGAACCTGCCGATCTTATATAAATAGACGGCCCAATTAGAGTCCAAATGAATAACAGATGTCTACAGGTGCCCATTATAATTATTCAGAATTACTGCGTGAATCTATCACAATCACCATCAGTCCTATAGCAGAATCAAACACCACTTAGCACAAAAATATCCATAAAAACAATGAGCCAAAATAGCCGAAATTACCGCAGGCTTACCCGAAAAGTGGATCACCCGTCTTCTATTCCACCATAAAGCTGTAATATTCCTCCTTACTTGGATAAACTAACCAGCATACGCTCTGACCGGCATTGCTCGCTTCTCTGACTGGTAGATATGATGACGTCACCCTCACTACGAAATCTATAGACAATCAAACTACCGATGCATTTCGGAATAAATCTATTCTTTCGTCAGGGGTAAGTTTGAGAACATGGTCAGGCTACTTGTAGAGCCGCCATTAAAACTGAGTAAAGATATGAGAGAAGACTCGCATTCAAATGTGTATAAAAGAAAAATCCAATCAATAACAAACCCCCAAAAATATACTAATAACATCTTTATTGAAATAGTCCTAAAACATTATATTAAACCAAACCTTTTTTATTACCCAGACAAAGGAGAAATGGATTGGAAAGCCTACCTACATCCAATTCCTACTAAAGAAGACTTTAAAACTCATATTACAGAAGTCAAGGAAGCTTGTAAGACAGAGATAACGTCACCCAGACAGGGTCTGAGGATGATCGCCATTAGAGCGGGGAATTCGGAAGAAGCTCAAGATGACACCAGAAGGTATGTTTCCAGCTTGCAGGCTAATGTTAAGGAACAAGCTCAAGCAATTAAAGCTGCCACATGTCATCCGGAAGACCTACATAATAGAGGCAGAGGAAACAACATCAGGATTCAAGGACTTCCTGAAATTGAAGGGACAGAAGACTTGCCTACTACTCTTGAATATATTTTAACTCCCTTCTTGAAGAGGCACCTGACCATCATATAAAATTCTATAGAGCTTTACAGAAGAAGGACATCTATAGAAGACTAAGGGGTATAATCTGCTGTGTCCATGATTACTCTTTGAAGGATAAAGTCATGAATAAAGCGAAAGAGAGAGGGGATCCGTAGAATTTAAAGGCTCTTTAATGAAACTTTTTCCTGATTTCTCATGGCTTACACTTCAAAAGTGGAGCTCCCTCAAGCCCCTTCTAACAACGCTCGTTGAGCGAAAGATTGTCTATCATTGGGGCTTCCCATTCTCTCTAACAGCTACTAAAAATGGGAAAACAGTTATCTTGCGATCTTATTTGGATTTGCACAGCTTCTGCTCTAGACTGGACATTCTTCAACCTGATATTTCAGGTTGGAAACTATTAGAGCCAGACCCCACTCCTCCACCCATATGGCAGCAAGTTTCACAGGGTCAAAGACTTCCTCCATTACCTTATTCTCCTCCTGACTGATCAACACCAGGTGGAAGTAGCTGAAAGGTTTTGTCTCTCTGGACATTATATGATCTGAGTAGCAAGTAGCAGATTCATACCCCGCTCCTTTATTTAGGTGATAGTGGATTATTCGGGGTCGAAGATTTTCTTTAGAATGTGGATTCCTTTACAAACTCTTAAGTTTTATTGTAGCTTTATACCCTGGACTTATTGACGCTTTAATGCCAGGTTTAGTTATTGTCCTATTAAACTCTATTATAGAGTATCTAGATTATTATATTTCTAGCCTTAAAAATTTGTAATGTTGGGGGGGTAGTTCCTTTTTTTTTCACCTCCCCCAACCTCCTCCTTCGAATACCTCCTCAACTTTTCTTTTCTCTTTGCTCCACATTGTGGGTGGTCTACTCACAGTGGGAGGCTTCAGCATGTTTCCCCGAAGAGGGTATTCTTTTTTGCTCTTTTGAGTTTAATTTCAGAAATTATAAGTCATTAGTTTAGTGCTGGAGACTTTTTGTTTTCTCCTTCACTAATGCTTTCCCTCTCCAGGTCAGTTAGGACCTTAGTAGTGTTGATTCTAGCATTTTTGCTGGTTTTATTTTTTTTATGTGCTTGTTATTTGTAATTATGCATTTTATCCTGTCTGTATGTGTCCTCCTATAATCTTGTTCTCTCCCAGGGACTATCTCCATTTCGGCCATGCCTTTCACTTTAGAAGATTCTATTTCTCAAATCTAGACTTTGGATCTTCCGGAGCAGGTACTAGATGGTTCTATAATCCACCCTCTTTATGGAGATTTTATTATGGCTAAGATAAAATATATCAAAGTAAAGAGGCTTAATTCTAATGTTAAAAGAATGTTATTGCTTATAGAACTAGAATCCCGTAGAGCTGACATCGTATTTATCCAAGAGACTCACTTTGATAACAAGTGGAATTTTTCTTTTGCACGTAGAATATATCCACATGCATATACTACTTTCCAAGATAGAAAAAGGGCAGGAGTCGCTATCCTTTTGGCTAATATCAGCCCCATTTCAATTCAAATGGTAGACACATTATTCTTCAAGGCTTTCTTAGTATTTTGCAATGATTATGCTCATTACCAATTCATCGCACTATATTGGCCTCTTTTTACAGGTTTATGTGAACAAATTCCCTGGTCATTTAAAAGATTCAAATCATTTGATTAATATTTTACATACTATACCCTTTATAGAGGACTTTTTTCTCATTACTCTTGATGTGACATCCCTGTACACAAATATCAACCATGAACTTGGTTTGAGGTGTACGGCAAACTTTGTAGAAAATGAGCCTTTATTAACATCTTTACAAAAAGACATTTTTATATGAAGGTGTGAGATACATCTTATATAATAAATACTTTACATATGAGGATAAAACACATTGACAAAAATGTGGCACGGCGATGGGTACCAATGTAGCTCCCTCCTATGCCAACCTATTTATGGGGGCATTTGAAAAAATGTTTATCTATAAAAATGAGACCTTTTTTTTTGTTATTTGTGATTTCATTAAATAATAATTCTTGGGGTCTAAAATTAACCCTGAATAACAGTTATGATCAGATAGAGTTTCTAAATCTATGTATTGCTAAGGGCAGAGGTGGCTACGTGACGTTCACCTTCTTTAAGAAGGTGGATGCGAATAGCTATCTCGATTACAGTAGCTCACATTTCAAGCAATGGAAAGATAACATCCCACTCGGCCAAATACGACATATAAGAAAAAACTGCACTGAAGACCATATGTTTGAGAAACAAGCTTCTTTAATATTTAATTGATTAAAAGAAAAAGGTTTCCTGAAAGATGTATGTCCTAGAAAGACGCTTATCAAAAAGTCAAACAAGGAAGATAAATCGATTCAGGAGTCAACTAATAATGACAAAATAAAGAAAAAACATAAATATGCGACATAGTTTTATTACCAGATATAATACATATCACAAAGAAATCCGACAAATAAAAAAAAAAACCCCTAGCCCCCAGTAGAATAAGTCTAAATAACAGGAACACAAAAATCCGAGGGGGGTAAGTAATAAATGTAACAAAAACAGATGTTTAACCTGTTCCATCATCACCAATAGAAAAACATTTAGATCTACGAGAACGAGTCAGACTTTTTCTATAAGATATAATTTAACCTGTGAGGACTCGTTTGTGATCTATTTGTTGGAATGTCCGTGTCATTATCAATACATTGGATGTACTATCCAAAAACTCAGGGAAAAAACTAATAATCATCAATTAAACATCACTTCCGAATCAAACATAATTCTGACCCATCTCTCCTTGAGGTTAAACCAATAGATTTTATTCCTGAGGATACTGTAGATCAAATCGCTCTGAGACACTAAATTGCAAAGAAATCCCTTGCCCCGTTTGGTCTAAACGAAGCCATAGAATTAATTAAACAATAACAATAGAGCACTAATTAGAGGAATATGCTAAAAATACAGATTTAAATACTCCTAAAAGATCATTTGAATTAATTTTATAGTGTTTCTATTATAATGAATAGGTTTCACTATCTCAGGCAGAGCCAAGTATCGTTGATGTCATTAGGTGACAACAACTCCAGAAATACCATCTAGCAATGAAAAGTTTAGTTCAGATTATATAAACTATACACGGGTCATATAAGTGATTGTCAGACCTGATGAAGTATCCACCGAAACTCATTGTTTTTACAATAAAATACCTGATTTTTATTTGTGGGAACAGTGGAAGTATATTCTTGGTCCCGAGCCAGACCGAGGGGAGGTGTCACAGTCCGTGCCGCAGTCCCTGTTCTGGACCGTGGACATGGCCCTGTTCCTGCTTCTGTCCTTATATCGCGACCTCTGCTGCGAACTGCGGTTGACCTGTGTTCCTGTCGCAGATCCGGTTCCTGTTGCGGTGCCCCTGTCACCGTGAACGCTTCTGTTACCACTGCTTGCCCATTTGTGGTTTTCTGTGGGCTTTTCCCTTGCTGGTCATGCTGCTCCTCCATCTTGGCTGCTGCCCTATTTCCTTGTCACTCTATAGAGGGCGAAGTCCACATTGGGCTCTCATTTATTCCAACAGTGTGCAGCGGGGTTGGGCTTCCTTTGCCAATCTCCTTCCGCCTGTGTGATTACAAGTAGTGTTGATCGAACCATTCTAGAAAAGTTAAGTTCGAGTCGAATATCTCTAATTTCTCGAACTCAAATTGAACATTTTATTGCTCGTCTGAGTATATGTTCCAGTTCTAGAGGCATTGGACACACCATTTTAATAGTTTTCAGCTCCTTTCTGCACTTTTGGCGGCCCTCCAATCAGTGCAGAGCACAGAGAAGGGGCAAAATTGTAATCGCAGTGGTGTAGGGCTCTCATTGGCTGCTAAAATCACATGACCACGTTATATATATTTCACTGTATTGCGTTCTGAACGCCATTATCAGCACACTCTCTGTACTGTACAGACTGCTCTCTGTCTGCTTGCTTGCGTGCAGGCACACAATTTGTTTATTAGCGATTTTAGTCAGGGAAAAACTGCTATTTAGATTAGTTAGATAGTTGTTTAGGGAGGTGTGCAGCAAGCTTATGGAATCAAGATAGCATTTTCCTCTCCATAGACAGTAATAGTGAGGGAGTTTGGTATTGCTGGCTGCATCTTTCCCACACCCAGAAGCTGTTATTTGATGGCATTTGCAGGCTCACATAACGCCTAACTCTCATATACATGGATATATATTACACAGAGTGCTTGGATTTGATAAATCATACTAAGTACCCAAAAGTTCAGTTTGTGCAGTATTGGGGGTAAAAGCATTTGACAACACACCGTCTCCAATTCTCCTATACAAATAAATATATTCTTAACAGTGGTTGGTTGGTGAAAATTATGGAGAAAAGTTAATTTTCGGCAGTTTTGGGGGTGAAATACATTTCAAATATACCGTGTGTTATTGTCATACAGATCTATATCCAGGAAATAGAGTTCTCTCTGTTGCTAATTCTTACTCAGTGCCAAAAAGTGTAATTTTGCCAGATGTTAAGTCCACATAACGCTGAAATATACAAATGTGTTATTGTGATCCACATATACAGTATACATATATACACTTCTCTCTTTTTTATTACATATATCTTGCACCACGTGCAGAGCTATAATATTTAGCTTTTGAACATGGTAAGAACTAGAGGTGGTAAGCGAGCAAGGAGGGGCGCAGGAAGTGGAGATAGAGGTACGAGATAAGGCACTCCTTCCAGTGCTCCGGACAACACACAAGCGAGCACATCGTCAGGCCTGTCATCGCTTGCTCAGTTCCCTGTGCATCTCATTACTGAACAGCATCGCCAATCTGTTCTTCGGTGGTTACCAGACCGTGTATCCAGTGGTTTTACCTCCTCTTCCTCTCAGTCACGACCACAAATGTCATCATCATCATCAACCTGAAGCAAACACGGTCTGAATGTCACAACCCAATATACAGACCACTCCAAATAATCCATATTCTGAAGATCTCTTTGATGACAAAATGCGGTTGGGGTCAAAAGGCATTTCAAAAGATCAAGGTGCCAAAGTGGATGATTTTGTCTGCTCTGACGCCCAATCGCTGTTGCCCTCAGAGTAGGAGAAGGAAGCTGGCCGCCGGCAGAAATACCAAGGCCTGTAAGGCTATGGACTTGTACATAATTTCCAGTTAAATCAGAAAACCAGGAGAGGCCGGGGTAAGGTACCCACTCTAGAGTCGGTGCGTGTCCGGAAAGAAGGCATCAGTCTGTTAAGCAGCAAGGAGTTCACCAGTAAGCCTGGGCCATACTAGAGGATCCACTGAGAATGGTCAGGTAGAAGCAGTGAGGTGGGCAAAAGTAGAACCCCTCAGGAGCTGCATGTGTGTATGCTGAAACTGCTGGATGCTGGGACAGGGGCATACTGGATGTTCTGCAACAGTCGATGATGGACAAGAGTAAAAGCCTTGTTTATCCCGGTTCATTGTGTGTGTCAAGTTACTCAATCGCCGGTGCACTACAGAGTCCCACACCGCATCTCTTCCTACAATAAGAAATGAACCTCAGGAAACCAGGGGAACCTAGAGGTGAGGGTAGTTGTTCCGGGCAATGGCAGGGTCACCCCATACCCCCACCTCTGTGTGCAAGGCCGGGGAACCTGGGGGTGTGGGTGGTTGCTACGGCAACGGGCGGGCGCAGTCAGGGCGCCATCACAAGATAACCCATACCTCCCCCCTACAGCACCTTTCCTCTTACAGTAGAAATCAGGATTTTGAGACTGCTCATTGACCAACTTGAGACATCTTTTGCGTCTTCACATTCTAATGTCATGGTGGAACAACATCAGCAACGTGGCAGCATAGAATGGCAAATAGCAGCAGCAGGCAGTGTGGCAGAACCTTACTGAGTGACATTTAACAATCAATTTTTACACCTCAGCAATGCCTGCAAGGCAGGGCAACATTCAGACACACAGAGACTGCCTTAAGACCATGGTGCATGACTACCTGCAGCTCAACATCATTGTTTTTGGACTTAGTCTGGACTAGTGATGAGCGATTGTGTCAACTATCGTTATCGATTCGATAGTCGATATCGGCAATTATCATAATGATAGCCGATAGTCGATAACACATTATCACCGATGACCATTAAAGTCTATGGGAGAGGAACAACACCTTCATTCTTACACCCAAACAGGGCTGAAGAAGCTGGAATTAACATCCACAACAGTAAAATGGATACGTGCTACATCTCAGGCAAGACAATTAGGTTATAAAAGTCAAAGAAAAAAAGTCACAGACCATTCACTATCCCTGTCTTGTACCACAGCATGACCCTTAAACCTGCATGACCCACAAATTAAAAAGTTCCAGAAGGCAGTATTATTTGAACCATCATTTTACTTGAACTGGACATTGAATATCCCTGTCCTGGAAGGCAGCATGAGCCCCAAACCTTCATGACCCACAGATTAAAAAGTGCCAGAAAAAGGAGTCTTTCAACACCCATTTTAGTGGAACTGGACATTGACTATACCTGTTCTGGGCCACAGCATGACCCTCAAACCCGCTTGACCCACAGATTAAAAAGTGCCGGAAAAAGGAGTCTTTGAAACACCATTTTAGTTGAACTGGACATTGACTATATCTGTCCTGGGCCACAGCATGACCATTAAACCTGTCTGACCCACAGATTAAAAAGTGCCAGAAAAAGGAGTCTTTGAACCACCATTTTAGTTGAACTGGACATTGACTATATCTGTCCTGGACCGCAGTATGACCATTAAACCTGTCTGAACCAAAGATTAAAAAGTGCCGGAAAAGGAGTCTTTGAACCACCATTTTAGTTGAACTGCACATTGACTATCCATGTCCTGGAACACAGCATGACCCAAAAACCTGCACAGGTGCCCTTATGGACCATCAGCAGAAAATTTTGCAATAAGAAATAAACTATAATAAAAACCACTCGTTTTCCAATACTGCTGCTGCTAGAGCTACTTGCAATTCTACTGGTGACTTTGTTCCCCCGTGACATTAGAATGTGAAGCAAATGAAACAGATGTCCCCAGTAGGTCAACGAGGCCTGTCTGAAAATCCTGCATTCTACTGTCAAGTGGGTTGGAGGAAATTACTGATCAAGGCGGGTGAGGCTGTAAACGTGGATCACGCAGGTTCAGCTGGCAGGGTCAGACTTACAGTGGGTGTGGTGAGAGCAAGGGCTGGCGTCCGTCATCTATTAACACGCAGGTTCAGCTAGCAGGGCCAGAGTTACAGTGGGTGCGGTGAGAGCCAGGGCTGGTGTTCGTCATCTATTAACACGCAGGTTCAGCTAGCAGGGCCTGAGTTACAGTGGGTGCGATGAGAGTCCAGGTTGGCGTCCGTCATCCATTAACAGGGCAAAATGCCCGTATGAGGCAGCAATGAAAACAGTCGTGCTGAAGTGTGAGCTAAGACCTCCAGCCTTTCTCAGTACACAGTCAAGACCTGGGTAGTGCTTGAGAAATTTCTGCCTCTACGAGAGCGCTTGCCCAACCGTATGAGTGCGGACCAATTGAGCTTCACTTGGAAATGCTAGTGGTTGACGCTCCTGTTTCACCCAGGTGCCATTTTCTTGGCATTCTTTTTCTTGTTTTACTCAACGTGTCTCTGTTCTTTGTTCTCTGTCCGTGCTCCATACTCCATGTCCTCTGAATAACCTACATCTGATCAAGTCTTCCTGTACCTCCCTTGTACAATTCAGAGGAAAGTTTTTATCAGCTATTTTGTACATGCAAGTTTTTTAGTAGTTTAATTCTAGAAAACACATTTTAAAAATAGGATGGAATCCCACCATGTCTTTGTTTCTCTTTTTTTAATTGTATTAAATGGGTTGTCTCAATACAGGGATTGATAGCTATATTAAAGATCTTGCAAAAACAAGTCATTTTGCAATATGTGTCCATTAACAGTGTCCTACCTATTCCTGTTTCTGACAGCACCATCATACTTGAGCCACTCTTGACAATTGTGAAGAACAAATGTCTGTTAGAAACCACATTTTTTAAAATAGGACCTGTAGTATAGCTGCATTTCACAGCAGCATGACCCAAAAAATTATAAAAATGACTTCTCAGCCACTGTTAAAAATTGTGAGGGAGAAATGCCACTTAGAAGCCACATTTCTGTTCCAAAGGACCATGATTATAGCTGTATCTCACAGCACCATGACCCCAAAACCATTGACAGTGCGAAAAATTCTAAAGATGAAGTGAGTAAATGGAATACGTTTTTTTCATGAAACCTTGTACAATTGGTGTCTTTTATAGTCTCCTCACCGCAAAACCAGCAAAATGAACTTTTGGGAACTGAGAATAAAAATTGCAGTAAGAAATGATAATTAAAAAAAAAATATATCAAGAGGAACATTTATTTTTTAAGATTAATGTTAAGTATACCTGCAACTAATCTGTGACCTTGGCAATTGGGGCCACAACATCATCAGAGATCCATGCCTTAATCATCTTGATGAAAGTCAAACGATCCACATTATCTGTGGAAAGCCGGATGCATTTGTCTGTAATGACTCCTCCAGCTGTGCTGAAGGTCCGCTCAGATATGACGCTGGCTGCTGGGCAGGACAACACCTCTATGGCGTGGCGAGCGAGCTCGGGCCATTCATCCATTTTGGATACCCAGAAGTCGATTGGGTCCGAAACATATCCAAAAACATCGGTGTTGCGACGCAGATAGTCGTGCACCATGATCTTAAGCCGGTCTCTGTGTGTTGTATGTGTGCCCTGCATTACATGTGTTGGTGAGGTGGTAAATAAAGATTGCCAGAGGTCACCCATTAGGCTTCTGCCACAATGCCTGCTGCTGCTGCCGCGGCTTCTTGGTACTCTACTGCTGTCACGTTGCTGACGTTCTTCCACCATGACATATGAAGAACGTGAAGCGGACGCAACAGATGTCTCCAGTTGATCAATCAGCAAGGTCTCCATTTCCTGCATTTTACTCTCTATTTGGGTGGGTGGAAGGAAAGTGCTGAGTTTTGCTTTGTACCGGGGATCGAGGAGGGTGGCCACCCAGTAACTGTTGTTCAGTTTGATGGCCTTAATGCGAGGATCATGTTGGAGGAAATGGAGCATCCAAGCACTCAGGTGAGAGATGGAGCCTTGATTTCCCAAGCCTCTAGGTCAAGTGTCACTAGCAAACTGATCTTCCTCATCTTCCTCCTCCGCCTCAAATCCGTGCCAACCTCTTTCCAAGGCAGGGACATCGGTAACGTCGGTGTCCAGGAATACCTCATCCTCCTCCTCCACTTCCTCCGCCTCAACACAGCCCTGACTTGCCTCAGATGCTGTACCCTGAGAGCTGGGGCGCCGCCTTGCACCAGCCCTGGACCCCGAACCACTGCCTAATGAAGACCGATAAAGTTGTGAAACTTTTGGGCCTTCTGGATTCGACAGAGAGAAAGGCTCTGTTTCCGCATCTGTGTCTGTCTCCTCCTCCGTCGCTGGTGGGACGGCTTTTCTGGAAAAGAAATGCCTGCTCGGCATCTGGTATTGGGGGCAGGCAAGGGCCATGATGTGGCGGAACCCATCTGTGTCCACCAGACGGAAAGGCAACATTTCCAAGGCCAAATGCCTGGCAATGCCGACATTCAGGCTTTTGGCTTTGGGATGGTTTGGGTTAAAGTGTTTCTTCTGCTCCCAAACCTGGTAGACAGAAGGCTTTGCTGCTAGACTGGCTGCTGTATGGCATGCAGGTCAAACTGGTGGAAGGAGAAGGGGTAGGATGGGCCTCTGGTGGTGCTGGTGATACTCGGGCGACGGTGGAGGCTGAAGCGGATGCTGATCCTTGATCATGACTCTGAGAGACATGGACAGCTAAGGAACGCTTGGTCGTAGCAGATGAGGAGGAGGCAGAGACAGAGGGTGTAGTTGAAAGCCTGGCATCAGTGTGGCCTTTTTTGGCCAAGTGTTTCCTCCATTTCAACTCATACATTCGCTGCATGTGACTAGACATGTTGGTGGTGGTTAAACTCCTATGATTCTTCCCTCTACTGATGTGTTAATGGCAAAGGCGGCATATGACATGGCTGGGTGAATCTGAGACGTGCTTGAATAAGGCCCGGGCTTGAGAGGTCCTGGACCTTTTCGACGGCAATACGCGAGGAGCGGTGTTTCCGCTGATCGTGGCTGGCGGAATAATCTCAGCGGGCTCGTGCGACCGCCCTCTCCCTTTTTGAGGCGGGACCCATACTGACACTAACCCATCATCTTCCTCCTCGTCCAGTGATGAAGCGCTCGCAAGCGAATTCTGCTGAAAAGACCACGTTGGATCCGCAATGTCATCATTATCATCATCATCAACACAGGTGAGTTACTCGTTCTGACATTCTGCATCCAGGAGCTGCGGGCTACAAGCAACAGGCACTGCAAGACGTTGCCGACCTCCCGGGATCTTTGCCGATTGACCGGCTTCCTTCTCCTCCTCTTATGGCATCAGCGATTGGGCGTCAGAGCATACAAAATCATCCTCTTTGGCCGATTGATCTTTTGAAATGCCTTCTGACCCCAACCGCATTTTATCATCAAAGAGGTCTTCAGAAAATGACATTTGGGCTGCCTTCGCTTCATGTTGGACGGATGCTGATGATGCTCATGATGACATTTGTGGCCATGACTGGGAGGACAAGGAGGTAAGACTGCTGGATGCAGGTTGCATTAACCACTGAAGAACAGTTTGGCGACGCTGTTCGTTACTGAGATTCACAGGGCCCTGACCCAGCGATGACAGGCCTGACGGTCCTGCAACCGACAATCCTCTGGCTTGCGTGTTGTCGCCAGCACTGGAAGGAGCACCTTCTCTCGTACCTCTACCTCCATGTCCTACCCCCCCTCTTTGCTCGCTTACCACCTGCATTTTGCTCCATGTTCAGAAAGATAAAAATTTAAGAAGCTATGGAAGAGTTTTTGACAGTCTCTTATTGAAAGACGGCAAATCACAGCTATTCATAAATCCCTCTAATTTTCTACAGCCAACTAGGATTAGAAAAAGAATTGCTTCCAGCGAATACCTGTGAAATGCGGTCTGGTGGAAGACAAAATCAACAGTGTTCTTCCTGCAGTCCCAGGGATTTACAAATGCCCAGTGGGACCAGGAATTGATAGTTTTCAACAAACTATCATACAAGTGCACTATCTGCGCCAAACTGAGATTCAGCGAGCGCAATAAAACTATTCAAAAGTTACACGGATGAGAAATTGCGTTTTTTGCAGCAATGACACACGAGAACAGTTACTAGAAAATTTCTGTATCCTAATGTAAGTACAAGGTGGCTCTTTGAACAAAACTGGGCTGCGCCAAAGTGAAAAACAGCTATTTAAAAGTTATACGGATAAGAAAAGGTGGGTTTTGCACCAATGAAATACACCTGCAGTTACTTGTAAATTTCTGTATCCTACTGTAAGTACAAGCTGGCTCTTTGAACAAAACTGGGCTGCGCCAAAGTGAAAAACAGCTATTTAAAAGTTATACGGTTAAGAAAAGGTTGTTTTTGCCCCAATGAAATACACCAGCAGTTACTAGAAAATTTCTGTATCCTAATTTAAGTACAAGCTGGCTCTTTGAACAAAACTGGGCTGCGCCAAAGTGAAAAACAGCTATTTAAAAGTTATACGGATTAGAAAAGGTGGGTTTTGCACCAATGAAATACACCTGCAGTTACTAGTAAATTTCTGTATCCTAATGTAAGTACAAGCTGGCTCTTTGAACAAAACTGGGCTGCGCCAAAGTGAAAAACAGCTATTTAAAAGTTATACGGATAAGAAAAGGTGGGTTTTGCACCAATGAAATACACCTGCAGTTACTAGAAAATTTCTGTATCCTAATGTAAGTACAAGGTGGCTCTTTGAACAAAACTGGGCTGCACAAAATAAAAGGTACAATTTCACCTCAGGTGTGCTGGCCAAAAAGTGGTAAAAAAAATGCCATTTCAATACAGGTTCAAAGCAGAGTCTGAGCTGCACAATATACACTCTCCTTTCAAAAGCCTGTCTGCCTGCCTGCCTGTCTGCCTGTGTTCGTCCCCTCCCCCTTCCACGGCTGGACAGCGCTAGATACTTCTTTAAAAGTCTCTCTCTAACTAACTAAGAACTGAAATTCTCTAATCTACCTATATTCTAATGTTTAGAACTAAAATCATAGATGTCTGTATGAATAAAGAGAAGAACTGTGTCTCTGAGCTGAGCTGTATTGAGAGAGATCTAGCACACGTCCTGCTCTAGTGAGAGACACTGAAACACTGATGATGAACAGGAAACGCTGTTCTATGCAAAACGAGGTCATGTGATTTTTCCAGCCAATGACAACCATACACATCACAGTCATGACATTGCACACCCAGCTCACCCTGCTCTATGCTCTAAGCTGATTTGCTGGCCGCCAAAATGACAGGAAGCGCCAAAAATGGCGCGATAGTAATAGATTATGTGCAGATTCTCACCTAAAATATCGCGTGATCGGAAATTTCCGATCAACCTAAAAATCGTTTCAACTTTTTCGATTATAATCGTTCATCCCTAGTCTGGACCCATTCAACTTCTGGGTGTCCAAAATGGATGAATTGCCTGAGCTTGCTCGACACGCCATGGAAGTTTTATCTTGCCCGGCAGCCAGCGTTATCTCAGAACACACATTCAGCACAGCTGGCGAGTTGATAACTGACAAATATATTCGTCTTTCCCCTGACAATGTGGATTGTTTGACATTTATCAAAATGAATCAAGCCTGGATCTCTGACCATTTTGTTGCTTCAATTGCTGATTCTTCACAATGTGAAATACACATTTAAACTACACTACATCTCATGTCTATAGTTCCTGTGCCTGCTGCTTCTACAAATTGTATTCTACTGCTGTCAACAGCTACATTTACAAATCTTACAGCTTTTTTTATCTTGAAATATACACCTGTTTGACCTTGATGTGCACTGCATATACCTCTTACTCCTTCTCCTTTAGCCCTCCAAATCTTTTTTTTTTTTTTTAAATGCTTCCACCTTTACTACCACCAAATATACTAAGTCCTGTTATCTCAATGTTTCACATTGGCATGTTCTTGCTGCCACCAATGGTATTGCAGCCTAATCTTGTTGAACCAGAACCTCCATGTTCCTCACTGGGATGTTCTCATTGCCACCAATGGTATTGCTGTCTAATCTAGTCAAACCGAAACCTCTATGTTCCACATTGCCATATTCTCGCTACCACCAATGCTACTGCCGTCTAATCTAGGCGTAAGTTCAAGTTCTTGGGCCCTGGTGCAAAAAGTGAAATGGGGCCCCCCGTTACCAGAGCTGCCATCAGTCATCTACTAACTGTTTCAGGGCCCCATACAGCCATTACTAGTTCCTATTTTTTAACATATCACTGGGCCCCTTTTTGATTAGGGCCTCTGACAGGAGAACTGCCTTACTGGCACCTCTTGCCAGTTACCATGTGCCATTTCCTATACTGTGTCTTCTTGTGTGTCAAAGGGGTCTTTGGACCCCCTAAGGATGCAGGGCCCCGTAGCGGCTGCTACCGCTGCACCCCCTATAACTAAGCCCCTGCCAGCTGAACCTCCATGTTCCCTGTTGGGATATTCTTGCTGCCACCACTTCTATCACATGTACAAAGCTTGCAAGCAGAAGCGTAACTTGAAGTTCTTGGGCCCTGGTACAAATTGAAATGGGGCTCCTGCCAGTTACCATGTGCCATTTCAAATACCGGTGTCTTCTTATGCGTCAAAGGGGTTTTTGGGCCCCCTCAGGAGGCAGGCTTCCATAGCAGCTGCTACTACAACACCTCCTATAGCTACACCCTTGCTTGCAAGCTCAGACATCACCTCTCCTCTCAGACAGCTTCTGTGAGTCTCTTCCCTGCCTAGTAATCACACACACTCACTGCTGAGCAAGTGTTTAACCTCAGGTGCTGTCATTCTACTCGTGCCCTCTGTACACCTTAGTAATCGCACACACTCACTACTGAGCGAGTGTTCAACCCCAGGTGCTGTCATTTTACTCCGTTCCTCTGCACTATGTGCATTGAGAAAAAAATCCACATGTTTGTGGTGGGTGAGGTGCCCTTGATGTTAAAGTGAGGAATGAAGAGGCTGGAGGCAAAGAGTTAAACTGAGTTCAGAACACAACACTTCTTCCAGACAAAATGATATGAGGAGGAGGCGATATCATTCATATACATGTTCCCATCAGTCTAAGTCACACAGCCATGCAGTAGAGGAGCAGTAATTCCACATTTAAAGTCCCTAATGAGCGATTTCCAGACATGGAGCTCACTGTGACTCACACTTGGACATTCCTAAAATGAATTGGATATTGGGCCAGGCCATATACTGTTGGGTCCCAAAGGCCATGAGGTTTCACAGAACAACATTTACCTCATGATTCCATCCTCCCTCATCTTGTAATATTATTTCTTTATAGGACCTCCTTTCATACGCCCAGGGAATAAAGAGTGGAGCTGTCCCCTGAGGTCAGCTGAACCTCTGTCAGGGTGGCCTTGTATTTTTCCCCTGACCAGCTCAGAATAAGATCAGAAACCAATCAACAACTAAACTCTTTTCACTTAATTTCTGTATAGTTATATCTTTTATATCCCCTCTATATGGTCTTGTCCTGTTGCTATGGGAACTTCGTCCCTACTGAGGCTGAGTGGCTGTGAACTCATTTACATAACTACAGGGCAGACATCACTTAGCACATTTTAGAACATCAGCAAATAGAAGATCAGACAGTTAGCAAAGTTGCAGGGGTAACAGAGTTCATAAGACATTTCTCATAGCATAGAACTCACAGTCCTAGTAATGTTTAATAACATCAAAAGGGATTTGAACCTAGGATGCTATGATAAAAAGCAGAAGTGCTAACCACTCAGCTACAATGTAGCTACTCACAGCTTGTTACATAAACAGACCTTAGGGCATGATATGAAGATGCTGGGAGACAGAAGACCCAGGAGTAACATGGAACATGAAAAGAAGATGCTAGTAGACAGAAGACCCAAGAGTAACATGAGGGCTGGATATGAAGATGACAAGAGACCAAGGACCCAGGAGTGACATAAGGGCTGGATATGATTGTAAGCCATGTACCGAGGTAGGCTTCCTGGAATACAGCAAAGTCACGGACAAAGAAAATGACTCCAACACCAGTTCAACAACAGATAGTTTACTGAACTTTTCAGGAAAGCATATTGAACAAATCCCCAAGCACACATGTACAAAGTGGTGACTAAGGCCCCAGTGCCACACAGCGTGCTGCCGGGGGTGTATCCTCTGGATGCACGATAAGTTAACCTACTCATGGGGTTCAGAAAGGCCGAACACCCTTTACCTTTTAATACCATTCAAAGACGGGAACAATCGTGTGTGGTGCAGTACTAACGCGCGCTCGCGGTGTGGCACAGAAGCTTACAACTTAACCAGCTCTACCCGCTATCCCCAGTTAAATACATATAATACAGATTCTCTCACATGCGAACCGGTTGCATAAACAACAGTACTATAGCAAGCCCCATCCAATGTCCCGAATCAGGAGGCCTAGTTGGATAAACACTTATGGCCTGAAACCAAATCTGTTCAAACTAGACTAACAGTCCTGCACACGGTCTTAGGTTTGATGGCGTGCATGCTTTCTTTGACCCGGGTATACCTTTTCAATGGCCAGCAGTTGCTGCTCTGAGGTGATGATCCCTGCTGTTGAAGCCGACATCCAAGATGTAGTCGCTCCTCTCAGTCTCTGCAGAGTGTTCTTTCCTTCATGGGGCTTTCTTTGACAACAGCTTCAATGCGCGCAGTTACACTCCTCTTTCTTTGGGGGTTCTTGCACTTTTGAGCCCAAACGGAGCTGGAAAGCTGAGTCAATCTTCAGCCAGCGTCTGTCCCCTCCTGCCTTCTCTTTGTCTTTCTTTCTCGCTCTATCCAAAAAATGGCCGCTGCCACATGTCTTCAGTCACATGTCTCTAGTCACAGGTCTTTCATTTGCATACACCAGTTTCCAGAGACAGTGGCATCTTGTGGCCAAACACCAGAATGTAACAGAATGCTTTACAATAATAAGTCACACATATGATTTTACTGAGTAAATACAATGTGGCTGTTCCACCATACCACATGAAGATGACAAGAGACCAAACACCCAGGAGTAATATGAGGGCCGGATATAGAGATGCCAGGAGACCAAAGACCCAGGAGTAACATGAGGGCAGGATATGGAGATAGACAAAATAGGAAGGGAGGAGATACAGGACCGGTCACTCTAGGGCAATAAAATATTTTTTCTTTCTTTCACAGTACAATTTTAAGTGTCAATGTACAGTCCCTATGGCTTCAAACAAGTTGGAAGTCCGCTGCAGTGGTTCCGTGGATGTCTTCTCCCAGCCGGGAGATAGTCACTGAAAATGCACAGTAGATTCAGGTCTATTCACCGATAGCCTTTCTAGGTTTTCACGAACAGAGGACAGCGCTGGACTTCTTGTATTAGTAAAATACTTAAAAGAGGTTTTATGAAGATTTACAGGAAGACGCGTATCATGAGTTCATGCACTTCCTCAAGTTCCAGAACTCTCAGTAAACAGAGGGGCATTTTATATTCATTTGATAGAACCGCCAGGATGTGCGCATGCGCTGACATGCGTCATCTCATGGCGTTTTCTCTATGTTGTTAAAAATCCAATACATTTGCTTCACAATAATAAAATGACAGATATTCCTGGACCTTAAAAACTTACAGTTCTCTTACTTCTATTACAGTTATCCGAGTTTAATGTATCAATTTGCTTCTCCTCGGAACTAAGTGTGTGAGATTATTGTTACTATGCCCACTAGATGGCGATCGAGTACTGATTCTTCCATGTAACTTACTGACTGGCATCTTATGTAGCTATTACATGTACCTTTGTCCGTCA
This sequence comes from Phyllomedusa bahiana, assembly GCA_025379985.1. NCBI lineage: Eukaryota > Metazoa > Chordata > Amphibia > Anura > Hylidae > Phyllomedusa > Phyllomedusa bahiana. The sequence continues at coordinate 29,967 of JAODAL010014150.1, forward strand.
TATAGTTACAGTGAGATATCGCCTGTGAATATTTGTGAAGATAGAATAATACAGGGATTTCAATCGCTCCATTTTTCTTCTTATTCATCATAGAAATATTTTCTCTAGATGAAACATATATATTTCACTGTATCCATTCAGTCATCTCATTGAGACCATAAGGATTAAACTCTGAAGGCGGCAAATCCAGTACATTCCCCGGTTTATTAATGTTTCTGCTATTTCTATGCTCAGATCTATGATCTATAATTATTAGTGAATGTGATTCCTCACCCCCATTCTGCGCCTCTGATAGTTGACGGGACACCCTGTGCAGTTGGTATTGTTTTCTTACATTTAGGCGATGATTGTTGATTCTTTTATTAGTTTGTTGTGTTGTACGACCGATATATCGTTTACCGCATGGGCAGTGTAATAAATAAATGACATATGAGCTGCTACAATTTACATGATATTTATGAACATTACTGGGGGCTATGATTTCCTTTACAGATGGAGCTTCACGAGACATTATCGCTGGGGTTGAAGAGAACTGATCTTTCAAAAATGGGTCATTCAGTAAAATTGTCCAATGTTTAGACAGAATGGCTCTGACCTGACTATGAGAAGAGCTGTATGGAGGTATCAAGCTGGGAGGGCTCCATCTTACACCAACCTCTTCATGGGGGGCATTTGAAGAAGAGCATATTTACCAGAGTCCATATTATCACCAAGTGATTTTATATGAACGATTCAGTGATGATTTGTTCATTATTTTGATGGTTCATGAAAATCAGCACTTGATTTTATTGATCATCTGAAAACCAACACATGGGGTATAAGATTTACCCCAAAGATTGAAAAAATCGAGATTAATTTTCTAGACCTAAAAATTAAAAAAGAACAAGACACATTTATCAGATGGACTTTTTTTTAAAACAGTTGATTCCAACAGTTTTTTGGATTATTTTAGTTCACATTATTCAAAATGGAAAAATAATATTCCGGCGGATTAGAGAAAATTGTACAGAAACAAGCGAAAACTGTTATGGACTGACAAGATGTCAAGCATTATCCAGAAGGACTTATCCAGCAATCCTACAAGAAAGCAAAAAACACTGACAACACTGGATTGTATCAAAAAAATCTCTAAAAATCAACTGCACCAAGAGAAAAATACAGAAAATATCAATAGAAACCTACAGACTTCAAAGATTTATTAAAAAAAGAGTTTCCAGAGCCCTCCCAGCTTGATACCTCCATACAGCTCTTCTCATAGTCAGGTCAGAGCCATTCTGGCTAAACATTGGACAATTTTACTGAACGACCCGTTTTTGAAAGATCAGTTCTCTTCAACCCCAGCAATATTTTCTCATGAAGCTCCATCTGTAAAGGAAATCATAGCCCCCAGTAATGTTCATAAATATCATGTAAATTGTAGCAGCTCATATTTATTTATTACACTACCCATGCGGTAAACGATATATTGGTCGTACAACACAACAAACTAATAAAAGAATCAACAATCATGGCCTGAATATAAGAAAACAATACCAACTGCACAGGGTGTCCCGTCATCTATCAGAGGCGCAGAATGGGGATGAGGAATCACATTCACTAATAATTATAGATCATAGATCTGAGCATAGTAATAACAGATATGAAACATTCTTAAAACGGGGAATGTTCTGGATTTGTCACCTTCAAATCCCTATGGTCTCGATGAGATTGCTGAATGGATACATAAGATCTCAATGAGATGACTGAATTCAAAACTCCACGCGCCTACATGGTGCTTTCCCCAAGGAGAGATGACCACCTTTCTGCATTGTTACATTGAAATATATATTTTAAATCTAGAGAAACTATTTCTATGATGAATAAGAAGAAAAATGGAGCGATTGAGATCCCTGTATTATTCTATCTTCACAACTATTCACAGGCGATAACACACTGTAACTATATGATGGGCAAAGGTATATGTAATAACAGCGAATGTTTCCAATCAGTGAGTTACATAGAAGAATTAGTACTTGATCGCCATCTAGTGGGCATAGTAATAATAATCTCACACACTCCATTCTGAGGAGGAGCAACCAGATACAGTAAACTCTGATAACTAATAGAAGTAAGAGAACTGTAAGTTTTTAAGGTCCAGCTATATCTGTCATTTTATTATTGTGACGCAAATGTATTGGATTTTTAACAACATAGAGAAAACGCCATGAGATGACGCGTGTCAGCACATGCGCACATCCTGGCGGTTCTATCAAGTGAATATAAAACGCTCCTCTGTTTACTGAGAGTTCCGGAACTTGATGAAGTGCATGAACGCATGAAACGCGTCTTCCTGTATATCTTAATAAAAACTATTTTGAGTATTTTACTAATACAAGAAGACCAACGCTGTCCTCTGTTCGTGGAAACATAGAAAGGCCATCGGTGAATATACCTGAATCTACTGTGCATCTTCAGGATATTGAGATGACAAGAGACCAAGGACCCAGGAGTAACATGAGGGCAGGATATGGAGATGATAAGAGACCAAGGACCCAGAAGTAACATGAGAGCATGGTATGAAGATGACAGAGACCAAGGACCCAGGAGTAACATGAGGGCAGGATATGGAGATGATAAGAAACCAAGGACCCAGGAAGTACATATGGCAGGATATGAAGATGAAAAGAACCAAGAACCCAGGAGTAACATGAGGGCAGGATATGAAGATGAAAAGAGACAGAGGACCGAGGTGTAACATGAGGGCAGGATATGAAGATGCTAAGAGACAGAGGACCGATATGTAACATGAGGGCAGGATATGAAGATGCCAGGAGACCAAAGACCCAGGAGTAACATGAGAGCATGGTATGAAGATGACAGAGATCAAGGACCCAGGAGTAACATGAGGGCAGGATATGAAGATGCCAGGAGACCAAGGACCCAGGAGTAACATGAGGGCAGGATATGGACATACCAGGAGACCAAGGAGAAAGGAGTTACTGATATTCAACATAAACTCTGCACAGAGAAGAACAATAATGACTGATCAAGCTTCTGTGTAAATGTCTTGTCACAAGGAGAACTTCATGAAGAACGGAGACATGATGGTGGTGGGGGACATGGCATCATGGGTGGTCCTGAGCTCCATACACCCCGAGAAACAGACCTGTTACACTGTAGATTTATGGACACCTCCTGTGTCTACAAAAGGGTAAAGGACCTGTGTTGACATCTGTCACATGACTTCTGTCTCGCTGGTTCTTCAGCCCAGGCAAGAATGCAATGTGAGTGGAACTTCAATGTATACACACACGTACTGTACATATATACACTCACATACACACTTATACAATCACACAAAAAAACACTTATCTTAAAGTGTGTCTACTCTGACCTGCTGGGACTTGGCATTCATCAGCATGTTACACTTTCAAGATAAGTCACTGTATATACAGTATACAAACATACTATAGAATATATAGTGTGTGTCTGTCTATCTATCTATCTATCTATTTATCTATCTATCTATCCATCCATCCATCCATCCATCATCCATCCATCATCCATCCATCCATCCATCCATCTATCTATCTATCTATCTATCTACCTATCTATCTATCTATCTATCTATCTGTGTGTGCTGGTACTTGTATTTAATAATAATAATAATAATAATAATAATAATCTTTATTTATATAGCGCCAACATATTTCGCAGCACTTTACAATGTAGAGGGTAAATGTACAGACAAAAGACAGACATTACACAGTGAAAGCTACTTACAGGTGAGACACAAGTTGTGAGGGCCCTGCTCGCAAGAGCTTACAATCTAAGAGGGTGCCTGGGGGAAACAAAGGGGGAGAAGTGCTAAATTTACAATGGCCCAGCCATGCTTTATAAATATGGGGAGGTTTACATAAACATTTGGTGAACCTGCCACCATGACTGTACATCTATATACAGATAAGTACCTGTGATTGCTCTAGTGTAGGGAGTGACAAATGTGTGTGATAGAAGGTGGGGGTTAACAATTAGTGGTTTTGGTAGGCCTGCCTGAGAAGATGTGTTTTCAGGACACTCTTAAAACTGCGAAGGCTGGGATTGTGCCTGATGGTACGTGGTAGGATGTTCCAGAGAATGGGTGCAGCACGTGCAAAATCTTGAAGACGGGCATGGGAGGTTCGGATGATTGTAGTCTGTAGTTTGATGTCCGTAGCTGAGCAGAGAGGGCGGGCAGGGTGGTAGACAGAGATGAGGGAGGAGATGTATGGGGGTGCAGCACTGTGGAGAGCTTTATGAGTGAGAGTGATTAGTTTATGCTGTATTCTGTACTGGATGGGCAACCAGTGCAGTGACTGACACAGGGTAGAGGCATCAGTATAGCGGCTGGAGAGAAAGACAAGCCTGGCTGCTGCATTCTGGACAGATTGGAGAGGGGAGAGTTTACAGAGAGGGAGACCGATAAGCAAGGAGTTACAGTAGTCAAGACGAGAATGAATAAGAGCAACAATGAGGGTTTGAGTTGTCTCCACAGTGAGAAACGGACGGATTCTGGAGATGTTCTTGAGTTGCAAGGTGAAGGTCAGATCAGAGTCTAGAATAACCCCAAGACATCGGGCCTGCTGCCTAGGTGTTATGGTGATGCCACACACTGAGAGAGAAATAGCAGATGGGGGTTGGTTAGCAGATGGGGGAAAAACAAGAAGTTCGGTTTTGGTGAGGTTTAGTTGGAGATGGAGAGAGGACATGATTTCAGAGACAGCGGACAGACAGTCACTGGTGTTTTGTAGCAGGGCAGGAGTGAGGTCTCGGGAAGAGGTGTATAATTGAGTGTCATCAGCGTAGAGGTGGTACTGGAAGCCAAATCTACTGATGGTTTGGCCAATGGGGGCTGTATAGATTGTGAAGAGGAGTGGACCAAGAACTGACCCCTGAGGGACGCCTACGGCAAGAGGGAGAGGAGAGGAAGTAGAACCGGAAAATGAGACACTGAAGAAGCGGTCAGAGAGGTAGGAAGAGAACCAAGCGAGAGCAGTGTCCTGGATGCCAATGGTGCTGAGCATGCTGAGGAGAAGATGGTGATCAACAGTGTCAAATGCTGCAGAGAGATCCAGAAGAACTCCCAAGGAACTACATGTTCCAGCATGCAGATTCTGCACCCATAGGATTAGGTCATATACTCAACACCGGCCGGGGTAGATATTTTTTACCCACACAAAAACTCTTCTTCCCAGTGTTGAATACATGTACTGATCCGATTGATCTAACGGGATGGTTGTAGACTGTATAATGGCGACACTGTATGACCCCTGGTTCAGTCACAGCCGCCGACCACCAGCATTAAAAACAGAATAATCAATGTAAAATTACATAAAAATAACAAATCCCCAATAAAAGGCGAAACATATTACATGAACCAATTGGAACAAAGTGTTTGTGCATTCAGACCTGTGAGAAACAGAGAACTTGAAAACGTGTAACCAGGAAGCAGGGAACAACCAGGTCGGGAACTGGAGACGTGAGAGCGAGACGTCTATATAGGGGGAGACTCATCTTCCTGCCCTGAGTGCAATTTTGCCTGGGAACAGTCCTGATTCTTACTATTAACTATAGGTGAGCAATACAGAGATTACCTGTTACATAGGACTGCAGGGATCATCTAGTGTATGATCTGTACCATGAGCTATAGGTGGAGAATACAGATTTTACCTGTTACATAGGACTGCAGAGATCATCTACTGTATTATCTGTGCCATGAGCTATAGGTGGAGAATACAGAGGTTACCTGTTACATAGGACTGCAGGGATCATCTAGTGTATGATCTGTACCATGAGCTATAGGTGGAGAATACAGAGGTTACATGTTACATAGGACTGCAGGTATCATCTACTGTATTATCTGTACCATGAGCTATAGGGTGAGAATACAGAGGTTACCTGTTACATAGGACTGCAGGGATCATCTACTGTATTATCTGTGCCATGAGCTATAGGTGGAGAATACAGAGGTTACCTGTTACATAGGACTGCAGGGATCATCTAGTGTATGATCTGTACCATGAGCTATAGGTGGAGAATACAGAGGTTACCTGTTACATAGGACTGCAGGTTTCATCTACTGTATTATCTGTACCATGAGCTATAGGGTGAGAATACAGAGGTTACCTGTTACATAGGACTGCAGGGGTCCTCTACTGTATTATCTGTACCATGAGCTATAGGTGGAGGATACAGAGGTTAGCTGTTACATAGGACTGCAGGTATCATCTACTGCATTATCTGTACCATGAGCTATAGGTGGGAATACAGAGGTTACCTGTTACATAGGACTGCAGGGATCAGTTGCTGTATTATCTGTACCATGAGCTATAGGTGGAGAATGCAGAGGTTACCTGTTACATAGGACTGCAGGTATCATCTACTGCATTATCTGTACCATGAGCTATAGGTGGAGGATACAGAGGTTACATAGGACTGCAGGGACCATCTAATTTATTATCTCTAAAGCTCTGCTACACGTATTGTTTGCCTTTTATAGACTAACAGAGTTCACCCTTACCTGTACCACATCTTTTCATAAGGTTCAGTTCTAAAGCCGTCATAAGGCTTGCCGTCTTCTGTTTCCAGCTGCAGGATGCCCCCCAGGATGATGTCCCCCGTCCGGTGATATCGGTGGCCTCTTGAATACGTTCTTAGTTCACATCTGGGGTCGGTGGTGAGTGCAGTAATAGGAAGAAGCAGCAGGAAAGTCAGTGACAGCAGTGCTGGTCTCCAGGGGTAGAGCGCTGCCCATGAGATGAGGATGCAGGCACAGGTAGAGCTGGCACTTAGGCACAAGTTCACCAGCAGAACAATGATCCAGGGCTTAGGGTGCAGCATCCAGACACAGAGACACGAGCTCCTGGCACAGAAACGTCTCCCTGCAGGATGAGAGGAGCAGTAAGTGCCCCCTTATATAAGCCCCAGCCTGATGCTCCTCTGTATCTAGGTGCACGTCTCATAAGAGCCTTCTGCAGCCGCATCTAATGATAGATTCTATAATCTCCCTCCATGTCCTGGGACTCACAATTATTCACAGAGGATCCACTCTATTCTCTGAATTGTATGAAACCAACAGGGAGCAGAGCAAACAATAGAGCAGCAGGGAACCTGGAGCCATTCCCTGTGCTGGTCACTCTCGAGCCATTCCCTGTGCTGGTCACTCTGGAGTCATTCCCTGTGCTGGTCACTCTGGAGTCATTCCCTGTGCTGGTCACTCTGGAGCCATTCCCTGTGCTGGTCACTCTGGAGCCATTCCCTGTGCTGGTCACTCTGGAGTCATTCCCTGTGCTGGTCACTCTGGAGCCATTCCCTGTGCTGGTCACTCTGGATCTACCCATGGCCAATGGTCACCATGACCTCCATGATGAGCAAAGTAGGGTGGGATGGGAAAGAACAAGAGTAATTAATGGAAGCAGCCAGCTCCAAGGTGACCAGTGCTGTAGAGCAGGTCAGATCCACCATCCAGCTGAGGAGTGATCACTATTAGCCTCCTCCAGTGCCACATCTCACTCATGCCCATTGGCTGCAGGAACCCTCCTTCTGGCCTTCAAAATTTAGAAGAAGTTTGACTGTGAGGAATAAAGGCCAGTACAGCAATACCTAGGGGATCCGGCCTGCAACTCACTGTAGGGGGTCTCCGATCAGAAATATTCGAAAAAAAAAAGTCCACAAAAAGGAGACCGGATCCAACAGGTTAGAAATGTAGAAAAGAGACTTCTTTATGCCTCCAAGAAACACCAACATGCAATGTTTCAACCTAACAAGGTCTTTGTCAATCATGTTGCTGTTTTTTTTGGAGGCATAAGGAATTCTTTTTTCTTCATTTCTAACCCACTGTTTGAGGTCTCTTTTTCATGGATTTTGAGTATATTGTGCCCTGTGGATTCAGGAGCTTGAGGTCTTGCTTACTGCTACTGGACCTCTACTTTTTTGGTCAGAAATATTGGAGTCTCATCACGTGGATATGTAATGAATGCTTTGAGGGCGTAGGTTCCAGTTCTAGGATAATCACTTATGGGAACGATAGGGTTGTTGTAAGACAACTGCTCCTGTCATCACTCAGAAGCTTTCCACCTGCTACCAAATCTCATATCACTACCACTCCTGTTAACCTAATACCATCCCCCTGATCCCCAACATTGGTACTGTGATTACCTGGCCCTCACTCATCTCTTTGGTTAATCAGCCTCGGGTTTCCCTTTTTTCTTTAAATTTTCACACATGTGCCCATTCATCTTCAAAAATTTCTCGGGACCTTTCCCACTTTGTTAAAAACATCCCCCGATCTATTGTCAATTTATCGCAAAATCTCTAAAAACACAATTATCTTAGATTATTCTCCAATCTCTCATCCAAGTCACTTCTCAGCTTTCTGCAATCTGGCTTCCAACTCAAACACTGTAACAAAACTGCCCCAAAAAAGTCATTGTGATAAAAGTCTCAAGGTAATAGGCGGGCCACCGACCCCCAAATTCACTCATATGATTTAGTTTTTCATAAAAACCCAGCACTATATCCATTTCGGTGGTGCTCAGCTTCAATGAAAACCCCAATGATTACCCAAAGTAATAAGAATGAAAGCGGCACTACCATTTTCTTCTTTGAAAAGATTTATTGAAAAACACTACGTTACATGGGAAACAAGACACCCACCCACCCTAGGGCCCGTTTGCGACGACTAGCGTTTTCCCAGGCTGAGGGAGGAAGCAAAATCCACCCTTTAAATTCCCCAAAAGTACCTTCCCTGCGGGTACAAATTCCCCCAATGTGACTACATCAAAAAACATTATAAAAACACAGACAGTCCTTCCTGTCATTTAAACCTAGGGTAAAAGTGCCTCTGTTTTCAGTACCCACTTTGTTTGTTGTAAGAGTTAGTATGTCTATCTACAAAAAACCCCTGTGATGATACGTTCAATACCGAAAAATAAAATTAGAGGTGTCGCCCCCGTGTTCATTACATTTTTGGGTTAATAAGGTGGAACCCTTTCCCCGTTTTAACTGAAAGATGTGTTCTTTTATCCTTTTTTACGTGGTCGATGGCTTTCCATATAGTACGTTGATGTGCACCAAATTGCATATGTAATATTTGGTTTGCTGTCATAAAATCCTTAACTATGTGTTTATGGGACCTAGAAAATTTTTTTATCTTTCACTATTTTTTGGCTAAAGTACAGTTACGCAGCTATGGTTTCGTTGGGATAAAAAATTTGCACCCATTTATCCTTCCTCTTTTCCCACAAATTTATGTTCCAATTTGTCTCGAGTTTTTTACACCTCCTAAACGTTTAACGGGGGTGTGTATTTATCTCCAAAATCACTATCCTTTTCAACATATGCAATGTTTTCATCAAATTTTTTACCATTTCTGATAAAATTGCTATTTCAAAATTAAAAAAACAAATTATCTCTTCTTTCTTTTTTACTTCCTTGAAAAATCAATTTCTTCCTATCTTGTGTATTGCTTTTAAAAAACGCTGAGTATACTCTTTCATATACCTCTCTGTCGAATTTTCCATTAATCAATGATTGTTCCACAAAATCCCCAATTCACTTTTTTACGTCTCTTCTTAAAATTCCCAATGGGAGAGATTTTTTAATATGTTGGATAAAAATTTTCCCATATGAAAACAGTGAATTCGTTGCGGATTGGTTTTTATATCCTTTTGTTTTATTCCTACATCGTATCTCGATTTCAACATCGGAACACACCATCACCTCCAAAGTTTGCTGAAAAATGCCATATTCCCCTCATTGTTTTAAATATATTTAATGAAGTCTTTAAATTCAATTCTTTCCAGACCTATAATAACACATGTCGTAAATCCGACCAGGTTTAATTTTTTGACATAGGGGTTTTTTATGTTAAAAAGGGATTGTTTCCCAATATCCCAAAAAGATTTTGACCAGGGTCGGGCTACCGGGTCCCATGGCGGTGCCGGTACATTGAATGTCTTTTTGGCATATTGGGGGAGCAAAATTTATAACAAAAAAAAACCATATGTCAAATATTTAAACACTGGTCGAGATTCATCGAGTGTGTTATTATATGGTCGGGTAACGAAATTAAATTTAAAGATTATTAAATATTTTTACAACAATGAGGTGAAAGGGGTTTACAGAAATTTTGGGAGGTGAAGTGTGTGTATCCGAGGGGTTGAAATCGAGATTACAGATGTAGGTAATTAAAACAAAAGGATATGAAAACCAATCGCAACGAATTCCTGTTCATATGGAAGTTTTCACCCCAAACATATGTAAAGAAATCTCTCCCATATGGGAAATTTTTAAGATTGAGACGTAAAAAGTGAATTGGGGATTTTGTGGAAAAATCGTTAAAATTAATGGAAAGATTGCGACAGAGGGGTATGATAAAGGAGTATATCTAAAGGCGTTTTAAAAGCAATCATCAAGTAGGAAAAAAAAATGATTTTTCAAGGAAAGTAAAAAAGAAAGAACGTAGATAGATTTTTTTTTAATTTTGATATAGCAATTTATCAGAACTGGTGAAAATTTCGATAGAAAACATTGGCATATGTTGATAGGGATAGGATTTAGGAGTAAAGTGACAATCCCCCGTTAATAAAACGTTTAGGGGGTGTAAAATATTACGAGACAAATTGGGGAAAAAGTAAATTTGTGGAAATGAGGAAGGTAATTGGTTGCAAAGTTGTATCCCAAAAAGGAAACCCTAGCTGCGGGGGTTTTTAATTACTTTATGCTCAAAATGTGAAAAATAAAAATTTTTTCTAGGTCCATAAGACACTAGTTAAGGATTTTTTGACATGCAAATCCAAAATATGTTGTATATGCTATTTGGTGCCAAATGCAAAAGCTTCTATTCGGAAGCCATAAAACCAGTTAAAAGGATAAAAGAACACATCTTTCAGTTAAAACGGGAAAGGGTTCCCGTTTTATTAACCATATATGTTTAAAGAACACGGGGGCGACACCCCGTAATTCGTTTTGCAGGTATTGAACGATAACATCGAGGAGTTTTTGTAGAAGACAACTGACTCTTCAAGCGAACAAAGTGGATACTGAAAACAGAGGACTTGGACCTCTAGGTTTAATGCAGGAATGCTTTTTTGGGTTTTTTTTAATGTTTTTTAGTGTATGTGACATTGGTGAATTTTTACCAGCAGGGGAAGGGTCTTTGGGAATGTTAAGAGGCATGGATTTGCTTCCTCCCGTCATGCCTTGGGGAAAGGCTATCAGTGCGCGAAACGGCCGTTGGTGAGGGGATGTTGTTGTTTCCCTGTAAAGTGAGTTTTACAAAAAATCTTACAAAGAAGAAGATTGGGAGTGCCGCTTACTTCTTTATTACTTGGAAAAATTGATTTCATAACCACCAAAGGCCTACACCTATTTCCACCCCCTGTAGACCCCGGGGCTCCCCCTTCTCCATTACTCTGATTTATCCTCAAGACCCGTCCTTGCCTTTTTCCCTTACTCTTTGCTCTTTTTCTTAGAACCCTCCCCTTTTTCCCATTACTCTCTCTCCCCCTCTTGACCCGTCCCCTGCCTTTCCCTTTTTCTATCCTCCTCGACCGTCCTCCCCATTTTCCATTTTCTCTGTTTTCTTCTAGATCTGTCCTCTGCTTCTCCATTATCTTTGTTCCCCCTCCTGACCTTTTCTCTGCCTTCTCCTTACTCTTTTTTCCCCCCTAGACTGTCCCTGCCTTTTCCTTACTCTCTGCCCTTCCTCTTCTTTTGCCCCCTTCCTCCACATTCTTTATTACTTCTGCTCCCCCTCCTTGACCTTTCAAACTGCCTTCCATTACCTGTGCCCTACTCCTAGACCTGTCCTTGCCCCTTTAAAATTACTCTTGCTTCTCTTCCAAGACCTTTCCTCGGCCTTCTTGATTTCTCTAGTATTCTGTGCTCCTCCTTCAAGACCTTTCCTCTTCTTTCTCTAATACTCTGTGCTCCTCTTTCTAGACCTTTCATCTGCCTTCTTGATTTCTCTCTGTTTCTCCTCCTTGATCTGTCATTTATCTTCAACACAGTTGACTATTCCCTTCTGCTACAAATTCTTTCATCCCCTGACATTTTGGGCTTGGCCCTTTCCTGAATATCCACAAATCTCACCAATTGAATGTTTGGTATCTCTTACTCTCACATGACTTCCTTCTCTCCCGCTCTCTGTTGGTGTCCCTCCAGGGTTAGTCCTGGGCACTCTTCTCTTCTTCCTATATACTCTTGACGTGAGAGACCTTCTAGAATTTCATGACTTTACTCTCTGCTTTGTTAGAATCCTGGAATGTCTACTTTCCATATCACCCTTCTCCCACCTTCTAAAACTTAACAAGGAGAAAATGGAGTTCATCTTATTTCCTTCCTTCTATTCAGACTCTTTACTGAATCTGTCACAATTAGGGATGAGCGAATCGATTCTAACAAAGTGGAATTCATTTAGAATTTCAGGGAAGATTTGATTCTGAAAGAAGCCGAAGTTCATGGCGAATCGCTAAAATAGCCGCAAGCACATGGCATGACATGGGGCAGAGAACTATGGGAGGAAGAAAGGAACACCCTCAATGACATGTGCAGACATAAAGCCAATCAGCGATCGGCGGGCTTCTGTGATGTCAAGGCCCTATAAATACGGACGCCATGTTAAATTCTGCCACTTCTCACTTTGTCTCCTATGCACAAGCTTCTGTCTGTAGCAGCACTAGATTGTACTCTGTGCTAAATACTTCCGATTTTTGAGTTACTGGGGTGAAAGGTCTTCACAGGTGTGTGTCATATACACATCTGTTCCTGAACCAGCGGTTTTTATTCTGGGTTATTGGAATCTATGGCCAAGAGTTCATTTATCCTCTGTTTGTGGAGTAATTTCAGTCAAATTGAGGGTGTGTGTGTTTCTGCCCCATATATGCCTGAAATCCATCAAGTTCATTCTGTAGGGTATTTTATTCTGTGGCCAAGAGTTAATTTATCCACTTTTTGTGGGGAATTCTGTGTCAAATCCAGTGTTTGTGTATTTATCATATACACACATCTTCATTAAACAGAGTCTGTACATTTTAGAACAAACAGTATGTCAGACAGAGAGGTGGCAGGCCCTTCACATGCAAGTGGCAGTGGCACAAACATTCTTGGAGCAGGCACAGGTCGCAGCACAGTAAGGGGACATCGCAGCAGGGGTGACTCGGCTAGGCCCGAGCTACCAGTGTCATCTAGCGGCCATGTGTTGACCAGCAACCCAAGGGTTCTTGAATGGTTCTTGAATGGTTGACTAGGTCATCCACTTCCTCCCAGATGACATCTGACAACCCCAGCCAAGAGTCGATGGGAACGTCAGACACAACCCTTAGTTGGCATGGCCTGGGAGCAGGTCAGTGGCCCTCACCTGTCCTCAACCTGCCTCTGTCCAGTTCGGTTCCCTCAGCCAGAGAACTACTATGTGATCTGGGTTCTGCACCACTATACAGCGAGGGCAAACTATTTGAGGACAGTCAGCAGCTACTTGGCAGCAAGGAGGGGGGCAGACATCCAATGTTTCTTGCAGTAGGTGGGCAAGTAGTGATGTGGAGTGTGGCATGGGGGATCATGTTGCGAGCGGTCAGGCTCTGTACAATGAGACCGTTGAGGAGGACCGCAGCGGTGGGCAAACAGTAATCGATGTAGCCAATCGCACTTGGGATCCAGGTGAAGCAAGGGCTTTATCATCATCATTGGGAGAAGAGGACGGCAGCTTGTGCGTCAGGCAACAGCGTAGCCAGCAAGTCGGAAGAGTGGCCGGGAGTCAGCAGGGTGGCAGCAGTGCGAGGTCGGGAGCCAATCGGCAACGGGTTAGACTACCTGCTTCACAGGTCCCTTCTGGCCCAGAAAGTAGCGGTGCAGGGGTCACCGAGGCAGCGGCGGTAGAAGTCAGTCAGTACGGAGCATTGGTGGTAAAATCACGTACTCGGTGGTGTGGCAGTATTTTGCCAAGATACCGGAAGAGCCGAACACGTGTATATGTAGAATCTGTGGGAAGAAAGTGAAGCGTGGCCAGGGACCTAACGTTGGCACCAGGGCCCTGCGTCAACACATGAAGCGTCACCATCCAGTGGCCTGGGAGAAACGTGTCTCAGATGTGGTGGTCCATCCTGCTGCAGCAACAGCAGCAGCACCCAGTGGCACGCATGCCATTTCAGGCAGTCAAGGCTCCACCACCTCTGCCGAAGGGAGCTGTTTATCTTTCACATCATCTGCTGGTCCAGTTGCTCCTGCTCCTCGCCACTCATGGCGCCAGCAGTCGTTCACCGTGGCGATTGCCAAGAGACAGCAGTATGCATCCAACCATCCTAAGGTGCAGAAGCTGACTATGCCCCTCTCCAAGTTGGTGGTACTGCAGTCCCTCCTTTTCCAAGTGATGGACTCTACACCATTCAGAGAACTAATGGCATGTGCCGAGCCGAGGTGGAGAGTCCCAAACCATCATGTCTTTTAGAAAAAGGCAGTAATAGCCCTGCACAAATATGTAGAACAGAATGTGGGCCAGTCCTTGAGCCTATCGGTGTCTTCCAAAGTGCATGGCAGCACGGACGAGTGGAGCTGTAACTATGGTCAGAGACAGTACATGTCCTTTGCGGCCTACTGGGTGAATGTGATTCTTGCCCAGCCACACCAGCAACTTGGACAGGAGACGCCACTTTCTTCTCCACGTTGTCAAACTGCTGATCCTGCGTCAATGTCCTCCTCCTCCACCACCTCAGCCTCCAGAAGTCTTAGTACTTCTCCATCATACCACATGTGCAGGGCACAGCGGTGTCATGCAGTTCTACACCTGGTTTGCCTGGGCAAACAAAGTCACACAGGAGAGGAACTGCTCCGCGTCATGCAACACAAAATCAATGTGTGGCTTTCTCCACGACAATTGCAAAACGGAACCATGGTGACAGACAATGGAAGGAACATGGCGTCTGCACTGCGCTGAGGAGGGCTGAGCCATGCTTCCTACATAGCACGCGTGTTCAATCTGGTTGTCAAACGGTTCCTCAAGTCTTCCACCAATCTGTAAGATGTTCTACAATGGCCTGGAAACTGTGCATGCACTTCAGCCATTCCTACACCGCCAAGCACACCCTCCTTGAGCTGCAGCAACCTCCCCCAACATAGGCTGATATGCGATGTTTCCACCCGTTGGAATTCCAGCCTCCTTATGTTGGACCGAATATGAACAGAGAAAAGCCATTAATGATTTCTTGATGATCCAACCGGACAGGAGTACTCCCCTGTGTAATTTTGATGTCAGCCAGTGGCAGCTCATGCGTGACACCTGCCGTTTGCTCAGGCCCTTTGAGGAAGCCAAGTTATTTGTCAGTCACCAGGACTACGGGATGAATAACATCATTCCACTGCTTCATGTCCTGGAACAGATGCTGCAAAATCTGTCTGGTCAAGGGACTGGAGACGTGGTGACTACATCTCATGGCCACATGAGTCTGATGGGGGCTAAACTGGAGGAGGAGGAGAACTTGGGAGCACAAGCAGTGTCTGGTGAAATGAGTGGTTTTTTTTACCCAGGAGACAGGAGAGGAGGAGCAGGAGTAGCTGTAGGAGGTAGAGGGAGATGAGGAAGACGAGGCAGATGATCCAGACACACCATGACAGTATACAATGGAGATAGAGGCAGGAAGGCCCTCAGAGTCACTTGCACAGATGGCCCGCAGCATGCTGATTTGCCTGGGCAGTGACAGCTGAATAGTCACCATCCAGCAGAGGGATGATTTCTGGCTATCCACCCTCTTGGACCCTCGCTACCGGTCCAAAATGGGAGCCTTTTTTTTTACCTGCCGAGAGGGAGGACAAACTCAAGTACTATAGAGAAATCGTAGATATTCAGTTGGCCGCTGACTATCTGCGCCATCGTCCATCCTCTGGCAGGGCTGACCAGGGGTTCATCATCACTCAGGTACCACTGCCATGACTGCTGTGGTACCTGAGTGACACTCTTTCGGGAGGGCTCTACATGTGTCAGCGTTTAACAGAGCAGGTTCTGTCATAATCTGTGCAATCATCTGATATCAGTGTAAAAAGAGTGCGCTCTTTGACGCTATAGTAGGATCTTGGCCCTCAACTCGGTTCTTTCCAGCTGGCGGTGACATTACCTTGTCAGACTGCGTTCCCACTTCAGTTTTTTGGTCAGTTTTACCCCTGTAACTGCCCAGAGAAGTGAAGTGTGAAGCGATTCTAAGAGCGGCGGCAGTCATATCAGTGTCATAGTAAAACACAGCAATGTATGTAGACCAAACCACGCTCCCTATGCATATTTGAGCATGGCGCAATGTTCTACAACACCCTACAGGCTCTCTGCAGCCAGGAAACAGCTGTTTATTAACGCAATTCGCCGCGATCAAATTCGGGTCTAAACGATTTTTTACAAAAAATTCGGCGAATCTGACAAATCAAATTTTTGAGAAATTCGCTCATCTCTAGTCACAATCAATGGTTCTATGCTTTCTCAGTCCCACAAGTCTTGAGATAGCTTCAAATTCACCCTCTCCTTCAAACCACACATCTAATAGCTTACCTCATCCTGCTGCCTCCATCTGAAAAACATTTTCTGAATCCTCTCTTTTCTTAAGTCGACCTTAAGTCTAAGGAGAAACTCGCTTTCTGTGTATATATTTAAGTCCTGATAAACCCATAGCTTCTTTATATTATATGGTCTCATTTACCCCTCTATTTTCCAAGTGTTTAGCTCTTAACATATCTTACACTCTGTGAACAAGAACTCATGGCACAAAATACAAAAATGGACCAGCTTACCCCAAATCGCAGTGGCCTCCGCAGGTATCCCGGTCAGAGCCAACCGTAAAGCGTCCCAAGCAGCAGAGAAGAACTGATACAGCGGTACCAAATGTAAAATCCAATCTTCTTTATTTGCAATTCTTAAAAACCAGGTAACCGAAACATAACACAGCCAAAAAGAACCCTCTGTCAGCGGAGCCGACGCGTTTCAGGTGAACAAATCACCCTTAATCATGGCATACTAAAAGCACCACACAGACTGATATATATACTAAAACAAATGCAGTAATTAACTGCTCACCTGTCTTAAGCCGTCCACGCCATCATGCACCTATAACGCCCGCCTCCGGCATGTAGCCCGCACATCCGGGACGCCAGCAATGGACACTAACGTACCATGCGGCGTCTCCAGGAAGTGACGCGCATGCTACCGGAAATAGCGTAAGGCAGCCTGTGACGTGGCATATAGTATTGAGCGGCATCTGGGCGGAGCTAACCGCAACTATGGCAACGAATACCCGGCAATAATACATCACCAGGGGAGGCCGACCAACACTATGTCTATATCAATCACTTGGTAATTTTACACCATCCAAAAACCGGCCGTTGAGAGGTGAGCAGCCACCTGCAAGATGGTTATAAACACTAAAACTCTAGAGCTGGCATAAATTATTAATACACTGTAACAAGAACCATTCAATGCTATTACCAATACAAATAACATTCCGGAACATTAATCAAAAACGGCATAATCATGCTCCTGTAACATATAGTACAGTTTTACATTGGGCACAGTAGATACTACTAAGGGGGGAAGAGAGGCACACGTGTGTAATGATCAACAAAAAAAAAAAAAAGGGAAGGAAGAAAACCGAAAAGAAAAATTATATGTTTATGTATGATAGACTGATGAATAATAATAATAAATAATTAATAATGAAACATCCACTCCCTCTTGAGGTTCAATCCAATGTGATGATCCAAAACGCCTCCCTGTCGTGGAGCAAATGTCCCAGATCCCCACCCCTGGTAGACTTAACTACTCTGTCGATACCCATAATTCTTAAATTACTAACATTTCCTTGATGTACTTCCCTGAAATGGTTCGACAGATGAGATCTATTACGGACCGCAGTGCTTGTAATATCATTTAGATGTTCAAGTATACGGGTTTTTAACCTCCTTGTGGTGCTACCCACATACTGTATGTCACACTCCAGATAGGTGGCTAAATATACCACATGGTGGGAATTACAATTAATATAGAAGCCCTTAAATTTGAGCCATGTTTGTTTTGGCCTCTTACAATTAACTGCATTAGGGGCCAGCATACTGCCCAAAGTACGAGATCTTCGCGTAACTACCTGTAGACCCCTAGCCAAGATATCATTCATAATTGGGTCCTCGGATAAAATGGGTAGATGTTTCAAAATGATCTTCCTAATCGCCCCAAATTGAGTACTATGATCTAGTACCCAAAATTTTTTATTCCTATCAGAGGTACCTCGTTTGTAAGTGCGTTTACGTTTTTTAGAATAAAGAAGTTGATCTCTATTTTTCTCCTGTACTTTGGTAAATGCCCTTTCCAGGGTCCAATACGGGTAACCCCTTTTAGTGAGTCTATTGGAAATGGCCCTACACTCGGCCAGGAAATCTTCAGGTTGACTACAATTTCTCATGGCTCGGGTCATTTCCCCCACCGGTATAGCGCTATGAGTATGTTTGGGGTGAAAACTCCGGTGATGCAATATAGTATTGTCTGCTGTTGTTTTCCGATATGTACATGTAATGATCCTATGTCCTGGATGACCCACGAGAACAAGATCAAGGAATTGTGTATTTTTCCTATCAAATTGGTGGATAAATCTCAAATTACAGGGATTGTTATTCAGATAAAAAAGAAAAGAAAATCAGTTATGGCAACTACATCGCCCCTCCAAATAAAGAGGAGATCGTTGATGTATCTGCCATACCAAAACAAAACCGGCAAAAACGGATTGTCGGGGGTGTAGATGTAGGCGAGCTCCCACAAAGCCATGACTAAATTAGCCAGTTGTGTTGGTTCCACCCAATCCTGTGGATGAGGGGGTCTCTGTACTGCCTACTGTTTGGGGTCCCTCTGGTTCTGGGACAATCCTGCCAAGCCTCGCCTCTCCTGTGGTACTAGACGTGGACATCAAGCAAAGTGAGACGGAGTCCAGCCCTACCGATGTGTTGAAGTCCTGCCTTGAAGCTCCTGTGCTTTCTGGTGCCCTCCAGCCATCTGTTCCTACGGCGTCTTCTGTTATGAAGTTATCCCTGTCTCCGGGTGATTTCCAGGCTGCTGGTACTGCAACTCCTCTGGATTCCAAAGGTGTCGTACCATCTGGTGACCAGTTTCAGTCTGCAAGCTCTGTTACTCTCAAGCTCCCCGAAGCCTTCTGTCCTGGATGAGCCGAAGCATCCGGGGACTAGCTTGTCCCCTGTAGTAGGTGCCTCTATACTAAAGTTACCTTCTCTGGCTCAGCCTATTTTTTTCAAGAAGGACCCAACTCTTGATGTGGCAGTTCGGCTTGGTCCTAAGCGAAGTACCTGGGTCCGCAGGTGGAACGTTTATCCACGTATCCCCAAGCCTTCTCTGAGAGAGGGGGGCCCTAAGGAGGGGGATACTGTCACGATCTGCAAATTCCTCTGCCTCCTGCCTGCATGCAATTGTGTGTTTGATCCTGGCGGCTGGAATTTGCTAATTCTATTCAGTGCTGCAATAGTTAACACCTCAAACTGGGCTGGGCCAGGTGCAGCACTTCCTAATCTGCTGACTCCTATAAAAGACGCTTCCTACCAACAGTCTGTGCCTGAGCATTGGTGTTGCAGGGCCAAGGCCTGCTTCCCTGCCTCAAGCCGCTTGCATCTTGTCCATGCTGTGTTCCTGGCTAGTTCCTTTGTTTGTTCCTGTGTGCCTCAGCCTCGTCTCCTGGAGGGTCCCAGTGTTCCTGAGCCATGCCGCCTGGAGGGTCCCAGTGTTCCTGAGCCGTGCCGCCTGGAGGGTCCCAGTGTGCCTGAGCCGTGCCGCCTGGAGGGTCCCAGTGTGCCTGAGCCGTGCCGCCTGGAGGGTCCCAGTGTGCCTGAGCCGTGCCGCCTGGAGGGTCCCAGTGTTCCTGAGCCGTCCCTCCTGGTGGTGACCTGTGTCAGCTGTCGTCTCTCGTCCCACGGTGGTCCTGGCCTTTCCTGCCATTCACAGTCTCTGGATCGGTGACCCTAGGCCTTACTTCCCTGGCCGCGGTAGGTGGAGCCTGCCTCCGCGGTCCAAGGATCCACCTTCCCATGGTCGTTTCAAGTGTCTATCTTTTGTACCATGTTTTCTCAAATAAAGCCTTGAAACGTTACATTAGTTCAGTATTATCTGTAAGTTGCCTAAGGGCAATCTGTTCTCTATGACTTAAGTTGGTAAATTTCCGACCAGGGGGCAAGGTGGCGGCCAATGACCTAAGATCTCTTTCAATAGAGGCTTGGAAGCGATCCATGCACTGAGTATACCCGTATACTTGAACATCTAAATGATATTACAAGCACTGCGGTCCGTAATAGATCTCATCTGTCGAACCATTTCAGGGAAGTACATCAAGGAAATGTTAGTAATTTAAGAATTATGGGTATCGACAGAGTAGTTAAGTCTACCAGGGGTGGGGATCTGGGACATTTGCTCCATGACAGGGAGGCGTTTTGGATCATCACATTGGAAACTGCAGCCCCCATGGGATTGAACCTCAAGAGGGAGTGGATTTTTCATTATTAATTATTTATAATTATTATTCATCAGTCTATCATACATAAACATATAATTTTTCTTTTCGGTTTTCTTCCTTCCTTTTTTTTTTTTTTTTTTTGTTGATCATTACACACGTGTGCCTCTCTTCCCCCCTTAGTAGTATCTACTGTGCCCAATGTAACACTGTACTGTATATTACAGGAGCATGATTATGCCGTTTTTGATTAATGTTCCGGAATGTTATTTTTATTGAGTAATGGCATTGAATGGTCCTTGTTACAGTGTATTAATAATTTATGCTAGCTCTAGTGTTTTAGTGTTTATAACCATCTCGCAGGTGGCTGCTCACCTCTCAACGGCCGGTTTTTGGATGGTGTAAAATTACCAAGCGATTGATATAGACATAGTGTTGGTCGGCCTCCCCTGGTGATGTATTATTGCCGGGTATTCGTTGCCATAGTTGCGGTTAGCTCCGCCCGGATGCCGCTCAATACTATATGCCACGTCACAGGCTGCCTTACGCTACTTCCGGTAGCATGCGCGTCACTTCCTGGAGACGCCGCATGGTACGTTAGTGTCCATTGCTGGCGTCCCGGATGTGCGGGCTACATGCCAGAGGCGGGCGTTATAGGTGCATGATGGCATGGACGGCTTAAGACAGGTGAGCAGTTAATTACTGCATTTGTTTTAGTATATATATATATCAGTCTGTGTGGTGCGTTTAGTATGCCATGATTAAGGGTGATTTGTTCACCTGAAACGCGTCGGCTCCACTGACAGAGGGTTCTTTTTGGCTGTGTTATGTTTCGGTTACCTGGTTTTTAAGAATTGCGAATAAAGAAGATTGGATTTTACATTTGGTACCGCTGTATCACTTCTTCTCTGCTGCTTGGAACAAGGACTCATACAGAGTCGGACATGTGTAAGCATGACTATGGCATTTACATCTGTCAGGGTTCGGTGGATTCGCTGGACCCCCGCAGGCGATGATAGTTAAGCCACGCCAGGGTGCGGAGTGTAGGTTTGCGATGGCGACCGGGGTACTGCGTGTTACAGAAACGTAATTCAGAAGAGTAGTCGGGGACAGGCAGGAGGTCAGGGCAGGCGGTCGTGGGTCGTGGTCAGAGACAGGCAAACGGTCGGGGCAGGCGGCAAACAGGCACGGTCAGGAAACGTAGAGGAGTGGACTGGTACACGGGTAATCAAACAGAATTCTAAACTCTCTCTAGACAAGGTAACACACACCAACAATCTGGCAGAGAGTGCATGGGGCGTAAACCTTATATAGAACCAGCGGCCGGCAATTGACTAAATTACCGTTGCACTGGCCCTTTAAATCCAGTCCAGCCGTCCCGCGCGCTCCCTAAGCAGCGGACAGGCAGGAGCAGCGTTCACAGGAGCGTGGATGGGTAAGTGAGCCGGCGCCGGGACCCGAGCAGCAGGGGGATGGTCGCGGGCAGCTGCGGCACCCGCGCCATCCCCCATGAGAGTACCCCCCCCCCCCCTTAGGTCTCCTCCTCTTTTTACGGAACTTAGAGAGGAGGTCAGGTGACAGATTGGTCTCAAGTTCCCATGATCGCTACTCTGCCCCGAACCACTTCCAATCAATCAAAAAGAACCGCTTCCCCCTCACTGTTTTTTCCGCCAGCACCTCCTTGACCTCAAAGATGTTATCAGAGTTAGCCACCGGAGAAGGCGAGACAGGTCCACGGGAGAAGCGATTCAGCACCACGGGTTTGAGGAGAGAAACATGGAAGGCGTTCGGGATACGCAGAGTGGGAGGCAAGCAAAGCGTGTAGGACACCGGGTTTAGTTGCCGAAGTACAACAAAAGGGCCCAAATACTAAGAGCCTAACTTATAACTATGCACCCTGAAATGAATATAGTTGGCGGACAACCAAACCTTGTCACCTGGCTTTTAAAATGGGCGGTGGTCTATGGTACCTGTCGGCCTGGGCCTTGGTGTGAGCGGAGGCCCGTAGAAGGGCCTGTCGTGTGGCTTGCCAGAGTGCCTTGATGTCACGCACCTGGGCATCCATGGCAGGAACATGACACGAGGTGGCCAGGGGGAGAGGCGGGCGGGGATGTAGCCCAAACACAATAAAAAAAGGAGAGGCTCCAGCGGACTCCGAGTCTAGTGAATTATGTGAAAAATCCACCCAGGGGAGGAGATCGGACTAATTATCTTGACGGGCGGATACAAAATGTCATAGGTAGGTACCTAAAACTTGGTTCACCCTCTCTACCTGCCTGTTGGTTTGAGGGTGGTAAGCAGACGATAAGTCTAGCTGAATCCGTAACTGGCCACATAGAGCCCGCCAGAATCTCGAGACAAACTGGACCCCCCTATCAGAGATGATATGCAACAGAAGACCGTGCAACCGAAAAATGTGGTGGAAAAAAATGCTGGGCCAGGTGAGGAGCAGAGGGTAACCCGGGCAGGGGAACAAAATGAGCCATTTTCTAGAATCTATCGGTCACCACCCAAATACCCATGTTACCAGAGGAGGCCGGGAGGTCTGTAACAAAGTCCATGGCTATGTGGGACCAAGGTCTTTCTGGCACCGGGAGAGGCTGAAGCAGGCCCGCGGGTCTGAGACGAGGAACTTTGTTACGGTCACAGGAGGTACAGGCCAGGACAAAGTCTCTAACGTCTTGAGCGAGAGTGGGCCACCAATAGTATCGAGAGATCAGTTGTAACGACTTGTGGACCCCAGGATGGCCTGCCGTTCGAGATGAATGTCCCCACTTAAGGATTCAAGGCCGCATGGCAGGATGGACATAGGTCTTCCCAGGGGGTAGATGTTGAAGATCCATGGGAGCCGCCGTGAGGAGGCACTCAGGAGGAATTATGTGCTGCAGAGGTGGCTGTAGGCCCACAGTGTCCGAGGACCTAGAGAGGGCGTCCACCCTGACATTCTTTTCGGCAGGCCGAAAGTGAAGGAGGAAATTAAAGCGGGTGAAGAAGAGCGACCACCGGGCTTGTCGAGGATTCAATCGCTGAACAGCCTGGAGATAAAGGAGGTTTTTGTGATCGGTGAAGATCTCAATGGGATGGCGAGCCCCCTCCAGCAGGTGTCGCCATTCTTCTAGGGCTAGCTTTATGGCCAGTAGTTCACGATCACTGATCGTATAATTTTGTTCTGCAGGAGTGAAGGTCTTGGAAAAGAAGCCGCAAGTAGGCAGTCTCCCAGAGGAGTACTTTTGAAGAAGGACAGCGCCGGTACCTACAGAGGAGGCTCCACTTCTAGGACAAATGGACAATGTGGGTCCGGGCGAGACAGAGCAGGAGCTGAAGTGAATGCTGCTTTAAGATGATTAAAGGCTTCTTGGGCTTCGGGAGGCCAGGATTTGGGGTTAGCATTCTTCTTTGTAAGGGCCACCAGTGGGGCCACCAGCGTGGAGAATTGCGGGACGAACTGCCTGTAATAGTGACACTCTGGCATTGTGCTAATCTGTGGCCTACTCGTGCTGCTGCCACCTCCACAATCTGTCTTTGAGCCACCCTGTGGCCTACTCATGCTGCTGCCACCTCCACAATCTGTCATTTGCCACTCTGTGGGCTACTCATGCTGCTGTCACCTCCACACTATGTCATTGTACCACTCTGTGGCCTACTCATGCTGCTGCCAACTGACCACTCTCTCACTCCACCACCCTGTGAATTCCTAATGTTGTTTCCACCCTCCACCAGTCTGACGTTGCCACTATGTTTTGTTTTCCCTTTCTTTTCATCTGTCAGAAGTAATGAAAAGGACAAACACAACTGATTGCATCTTGAGAGAAGTCATAAGGCCAGTATGACATGGTCCTTTGTTTGCATCAGGATCGTTTAGGTAGTCAAAAGCAGGAGTGGATGCAAAACACAGAAGACATGCAAATATCCTATTTACTCGTCACCGACTGTTTCTTTTTGGCTTTAGCAATACTGATGGATTATTGACCGATTGAAAGCGGACACTGACGGATGAAATGAAGGGCAACATGATCAGTGATTTCAACGCAAAATTCCTGCTGACACCCTCTCCACTCTTTCGGGAGGGCTCTACATGTATCAGCGTTTAACAGAGCAGGTTCTGTCATAATCTGTGCAATCATCTGATGTCAGTGTAAAAGGAGTGCGCTCTTTGATGCTATAGTAGGATCTTGGCCCTCAGCTCGGTTTTTTTCCAGCTGGTGCCGACATTACCTTGTCAGGCTGCGTTCCCACTTCAGTTATTTGATCAGTTTTGCCTCTGTAACTGCCCAGAGAAGTGAAGTGTGAAGCGATTCTAAGAGCGGCGACAGTCATATGAGTGTCATAGTAAAACACAGCATTGTATGTAGACAAAACCATGCTCCCTATACATATTTGAGCATGGCACAATGTTCTACAACACCGTACAGGCTCTCAGCAGCCAGGAAATAGCTGTTTTTTAACGCGATTCGCCGCAATCAAATTCGGGTCTAAACGATTTTTTACAAAAATTCGGCGAATTGACCCAAAACGAATTATTTGAGAAATTGCTCATCCAATAACAATCAATGGTTTTATGCTTTCTCAGTCCCAAAGTTGTGAGATAGTTCTTTCCCTTTTTTCAAACCACACTTTTTAAAAGCTTAACCCCATCCTGCGCCTTTTATCTGAAAACATTTTTAATCCTCTTACGGACTTGTCGCTGGGCCTTGTGCAGTGGAGGCCATAGAAGGGTCCTGTCCCTTTGGCTTACAAGTCCTTGATGTCACGCACCTGGGCATCCAGGGCGGGAACATGACACGGGGTGGCCGGGGGGGAAGGGGCGGGCGGGGTATACCCAAACACGATAAAAATAAGAAAAACCACAGACTCCGAGTCTAGTAAATTTATTTAAAATTCCCGCGCAGGGGAAGATCGGCCCAATTATCTTGAGGGGCGGATACAAAAATTCGAATTTAGGTACCTAAAAAACGGGTTACCCTCTCTACCTCCCCCGGGGGGTTTTTTTGGGGGTGGTAAGAAAACGAGAATCTAGCTGAACCCGAACGGGGAAAATAGAGCCCGCCATATCCGAGACAAACGGACCCCCTATCCGAGATTTTTAGCAAGGGAAGACCGTGAAAACCAAAAAAATGTGGTGGAAAAAATGCTGGGCCAGGTGGGGGCAGGGGAAACCGGCGGGGGAACAAAATTACCATTTTAAGTTCTATGGGGTCCCACCCAAATGACTGTGTTCCCCAGAGGGGGCCGGGAGGCCCTTAACAAAGTCCTGGCTAGTGGGCCCAAGGTCTTTCTGCACTGGGAGGGCGAAGCAGACCCCAGGTCTGAGCGGGGGATTTTTTGTTACGGGCACGGAGGTACAGGCCGGGGCAAAGTCTCAAAACCTTAGCGAGAGTGGGCCACCAAAAAGTATCGAGGATCAGTTGAACGACTTGTGGACCCGGGATGGCCCCGTTCAAGATGAGTTTCCCACTTAAGGATTCAAGGCCGCATGGCGGGGCGGACGTAGGTCCCCCAGGGGGTAGATGTTGAAGATCCACAGGAGCTGCCGTGAGGAACATTCAGGGGGAATTATGGCTGCAGCGGTGGCTCTAGTCCACAGTGTGAGGACCAGAGAGGGCGCCCCGCCCTGACTTTCTTTTCGGCAGGCCGAAAGTAAAGGGGGAAAATTAAAGGGGCGAAGAAGAGCGCCCCCGGGGGTTGTCGGGGAAATTTCAATCGCTGACCAGCCGGGAGAAAAAGGGAGGTTTTTTGTATCGGGAAGACTCAATGGGGGGCAGCCCCCCCGCGGTGTCGCATTCTTTAGGGCTAACTTTATGGCCAGTAGTTCATGATCACTGATATATTTTTTCTTTCGGCAGGAGTAAAGGTCTTGGGAAAAAAAGCCGAAGTACGCAATCCCCCGAGGAGGACTTTTGAAGTGGAAAAGCGCCAGCACCACAGGAACTCCATTCTGGGACAAATGGACGTGGGGGGGCAGACAGATCAGGACTGAAGCGAAGGCTTTAAAAATGATTAAAAGGCTTTTGGGCTTGGGGAGGCCAGGATTTGGGGTTAGCATTCTTTTTTTTAAGTGCCCCAGGGGGGCCACACTTTGAGAATTGCGGGATAACTGCCTGAAAATAGTTTCGAACCCCAAAAAGCGCGAATGGCCCAGAGGCCCCCCGGTCGGGGCCACTCAAGCCCGCTAGAGCTTAGAGGGTCCCATCTGGACTTTATCCGAAAGATGTACCTCGAAGGGCAACGAGGTGCGTTAAAAACAGGCATTTCTCCAGTTTGGCATATAGCGGGGGGGTACGGGGGCGTTTAAGCCCCTGGCGGACGGGTGGCGGTGATTCTGAGATCGGGAAGAAGTTTTAACATTCATCCAGATAGAAAAAGACACAGAGAGAAAAGCCCGTGAAGATCTCTGGAACACTGCCAAGCGTTGCAGGGGCCCAAACGGCATACGATTTTATTCGAATGCCATTCGAGTTTTAAAGGCCGTTTCCTTTCGTCACCTTCCCCGGGAACGAATCAGTTATGCCCGGTAGACCAAACTGGAAAAATTTTTTGCGCCTACAGCAATCAAACAATTTCCGAGATAAAGGGGGCAGGGGGATCGATTTTTTATGGTGATTTTATGACCCCGAAATCGATACAGGGCCGGAGCGTTCCATCTTTTTTTTCAACAAAGAAAAAACGGGCCCCCCCGCAGGCTCGGAAATTTGCTTATGAAGCCTTTAGGGAGATTCCCCGGGTTATCCGAAATTTGCCTTAGTCCCGGGACAAAAAGGGAAAGACCTGCCCCGGGGAGGGATTCCGGTTGCGGCAATAGGACAGTCAAAGGGCCGGTGCGGAGGAAGATTTCGGCCTGTTTTTTGGGAAAAGACGTCGGCTCGGCCCCGGGAAAGGGAAAAGGGCAGACCCGGAGAGGCTTCGTAGGCTTTACGAGGCAGACCATAGTGCGGGACGGAGTACAGAAAGGCATCCAAAGTGGCACCGGGACCCCCGGATAATCTCGCCTGTGTCCAGTCCCGGCGAGCACTCTTGCAACCAAGGAAGGCCCGGGAGATTTCGGGGAGGAGCGAGGCGAAGAGAAGTTTCAGAGTCTCCTTGTGTAGTGCGCCTATCGCAAGGGAGGGCGCAGTGCATACCGAATAGCTTTTGAGGCATTCGCCACTAAAGAGGAGACGAACATGGGTTTCTGCAGAGGGTATCGGGAGAGAAACTTGGACATTTATGGGGGGGGGCTGATAAAATTTCCACGGCCCCCAAAATAAAGGAAGGCGGTGGTTTAAAAGGTGTTCTGGCAAATTCCACAGAGTAGGGAATGGTCAGACGGGGAGGGGCCCCACACTGACACCTGGATGCATCTCCTGCGCCCCCTAGGTGGAAATTTTCCCCCGGGCGCACCGAACAGTCCCAATAAAGTGGCCAGAACCGCCACAGTAGAAACATAGCTGCCTCAACGACGCTGTGACGTTCTTCCGGGTCAAGTGACCCCCTATCACCTGCATGGGGTTCGTCCTCAGGAAACCTTTGGGGGGAATGAAGGTCTTGAAAAACGGAGCCAGGGAGGTAGCCGGCGTGGCCGGGGACCTTCCTTTTGGGGGCGGAGCTCTTTTTGTCTCTGGGAAAAACCGTATGCAATTGGGGTGGCCAACCGAATCAGTTGCCAGAGTGGACGGCAGGTCCCACCAGCGAGCTCCTTTAAAGGGCCCCAAGAGGCCTTCCCAGAAGGGTTTGCCACCAAGCCTCATTGTTCCAGTCCAGTTCGAGCTAGGGGGCGGAACTGCCGGAGTAGTGACCCACCGGGGGTCGCCCGACGGAGAGGAGCAGAGCTGCGGCAGCGGGGGAGGGCGGGCAGGTTCCTCGAAGACGGTGCCGAACCCCCCGGGGGAAGGCTTGAGATTTGCCCTCAACGGGTCCCTCGGTCCCATTTCGGGGTTGTCCGGCCAAGTTCCCCTGATAAAAGGCTAATTAGAAGGCCACCTTTGCCCGCTCGGAGGGAAATGAGCCCAACATCTCGATGGGAATGGAGATTGGCTGATGAAGCCTCGGCACTTTTTGGGGTCTCCATCATAGCGTGAGGGAGCGGCGGGAAGGTCCCATGCGGGCAGGTAAACCCTGCTCAAAAGGGGCAACGGGGCTGGCGAGGGGGCGTAGCCTCAGGCAAGGTAGACGGGGCCGCAAGGTTCTGCACATGGCGCGAGATGGTCAATACGCTAGCTCTGCTGGGCGAGGCCCTCTGACGTCCCGGGGGCTCAGGCAAAAGTAACCCCGGCGGAACCCTGGAGATTGTACTGTAAGGGTTCGGGGGATTCCTGGACCACCGCAAATGTGATAGTTTTACCAGCCCCGAGGCGGGGCTAAGTAGCCCCCCGGTAATCACCCGAGCCCGCCGCAAAGTGGGGTGGGCTTTTCTGCCGTGAGGGTACAGGTCGTACCCCTGACGTATTGCTTGCGATGGCGGCCAGGGTACTGCGGGTACAGAATTAACGAGAAGAGTATCGGGGAAGGCGGGGGGTCAGGGCAGGGGGCAGAGGGTTTTGGGTCAGAACAGGCAAAAGGTCAGGGCAGGGGCAAACAGGCAAAGGTGGAAACGAAAACGGAAAAGGACTGGTACACGGGGAATCAAACAAACCCAAACTCTCTTAGCAAGGTAACGCACACCAACAACTGGCAGAGAGTGCAGGGGGCTAAACCTTTTAATAGGGGCCCGCGGCCCGGGAAAATTTACTAAATTTCCGGTGCACGACCCTTTAAATCCAGACCAGCCGTCGGGCCGACGGCCGGGACAGGCAGGAGCAGCTTCACGAGTTGGACGGGAAGTGAGCCGGGGCCCGGGACCCGACAGCAGGGGGATGGTTGGGGCAGCCGCGGCACCCGCGCTGGATCCCTGCTTGAGGGGGGGGGCCCGGGGGGGCGACGGGGACCCCGCCATCTCCAGACAACATCTATGTCTGTTTTTGGATAAGCTTATATAACAAATGGACTGGATCTTACTTTTGCTGAATATAAAGTCTTTTTTCATAAGGGCTCTACCTACTGGATTACCTGCTGAATCCGGTGGCAATTCGGCAAAAATTTTAAAACCAAGGGATTGTAAATCAAATTGGGGGGCGCTCATTTTTTTTTTTTTCGGGTAAAGGTCTTTTTTTTTACTTAAAAAGGAAAAAATTGTGTTTCTTAAAAAATAATATTCCATAAAAAGCAAATAGAGAGACTAGAGGTAGAGTAAGTAGGGAATTAGAAAACAGTGAGGGGATTAGAGGACAGGAATGAGAAGAAGGATATATAGTGGAGAATCAAATGTAGTAGGTAGGGGAAGAAATAAGGAGAAGAGAACACATAGTTTGGGTAAGAAAGGGAAAATGGGAAAATGTCCCAGGGAAAGACAAGAAGCTGCTGAAGCCCATCTCTCCTCACTACTCTTATGTTTCTTCTGTCTCCCAATCCCTTCACTGGTAAGCAATTTTCCCAAAAATTCGATCAAATGTAATGGAACAAGGTCCGGACGGGGCAGACAGACATTAAAATTTGGCTAGGCCTCCCGATTTTTGCCAATAATCACCTTCTGGGAAAAATTTTTACCTCTCTTGTTTCTAAAAAAACCTCCCACAAAACCCAAGACCCAAACTATTAACTTTTTGGATAAATAATCCTGCCAGACCATGGCCGACGCGACCCCATGTGATATGGGTGTCACGGCTTGAAGCAAATTTTATGCCAAACAGTACCAAATTTTTGTTTTGGTAGATACTAGAAATTATGAGATGCTCTGCATAAATATAAGTGATTACACTGAAATTACATTTAGTGAGTCACAGGACACGTCCCCTTTTTGTCAAGGTTGTTCATTTCCCTTTCCATCCAGCACAGAGCCAGATGCTTCACGGCCACCACTCTCTTGCAAGAATTTACCACACACATCTTAGAATCCTCACTTTTTCAGCACCGTGAGATGTACAGACCTGCTGGGGGTTTATATAACTCCCTTCCTAGTGGCGGTTTTTACAGGAAAGCATGGTGATGCCCCATCCCCACAGCAACTGGAGGAGGGAAGAAGGTTGTCACTCAAGATTTTACGGTACATGGCTCCCTGATTCTCCCTTTTAGGTTTTAAAATATTTTGTGCCCTTAGAGAGAGACACCCCCCAAAAAATGTTCCCCCTCCATGCTGACAGTGGGGATGGTTTTTTTTTGGGGCATAGGAGCTTTCTCTTCCTCCCAAATTTGGCGAGTTTAAATTTAATGCCCAATGTGTCTTTGTCCATTAAACGCCTTCTCCCAATCACTCCCAAATCATCCAGGTTTCATTGGCAAAATTTAGAGGGCCCGCACATGGCCTTCTTGACTGGGGGGACCTTGCGGGCAATGCAGGATTTTAAATCATTATGGCATAATGTGTTACCACTGGTTTTCTTGGTGACTGTGGTCCCAGCTGGCTTGAAATCATTAACAAGTCCCCCCGTGTAGTTTTAGGCTGATCTCTCCCCTTCCTCATGATCAAGGATACCCCACGAGGTGAGATTTTGCATGGTGCCCAGATCGATGGTGATTGACAGTCATTTTGTATTTCTTCCATTTTTTTACTATCGCACCAACAGTCGTCTCCTTCTCACTCAGCACCTGACTTATGGTTTTGTAGCCCATTCCAGCCTTCTGCAGGTCTATGATCTTTTCCTTGACATCCTTAGAAAGCTCTTTGGTCTTGTCCATGTTGTAGAGGTTAGAGTCTGACTGACTGAGTCTGTGGACAGGAGTCTTTTATGAAGTTGCCTATGTAAGACAGCTGTCTTTAATGCAGATAAAGAGTTGATTAGGAGTCTAACTGGACTGTAGAAGCCAGAACTCTTAATGGTTGGTATGGGATCAAATACTTATTTCTCTCAGCAAAATGCAAATAAATGTATACAATGTGATTTCTTGATTTTATTTTGGATATTCTATCTCTCAATGTTAAAATTAACCTACCCTTGAAATTATAGACTGTTCATGTCTTTGTCAGTGGGAAACTAACACAATCAGCAAGGGATCAAATCATTATTTCCTTCACTGTATACAGTATGTCCATCAAAGCCTTTACCGATAGTGGCCACCAGGACCTCGTTGCTACTGGAAAACTTGAAGGCGAATGTTCAGAACTGAATAGCTTATTAACCTAGCGTGGAATTGCTTTAATGTAACCAGAGAACAGAAGAAGCTGCTGATATGGTGCATTCTGTGTCCTTGCAAACCCTCCATACCCTTCAGGAAACCCTGAGGATTACACATTACTGGATCACTAATCATTCATCCCATCCCAGAGGAGAGTAACCCAAGTGATGTCCTAACTGCTCAGCAGGGAGAGGACACACTGTCTCTGCTCTGCTGGAGACAAACTGCTGAGCAAGGATCTTAATGTGTATAGTGCACTAATTCAAACATCCATGGCGGGCCTAGGAATCACCCTTGTTTTGTGGAGGCAATGAAAGATGGAGGCTCGGATTTTCTATGGCAACAGAAGGTGAAGCAACAGTAGCAGGCAGTCCTGGAGTAGAGATGAGCGATCACTAAAAAAAATCTAGATCGAGTCGATTGCCGATTCCCATTAAAGTCAATGGTAGAAAATGAATAGGTTAATTTTTATACCGAAACAGGTGAGGAGAAGCTGTAATTACCATCCATAACAGTAAAATGGATACGTGGTACAACTTACTGAAGACAATTTGGCTCTAAGAGTCACAGAAAAAAATTCACTGGATAAAATACTTCATTCCTTTCAATGGCTAACTGAAAAGATGAGGACGGCGTAGAAACAGCAGGTACAGCGGTAGCAGCTGCTACGGGGCCCCTTTGACACATAAGAAGGCACCGGTATTGGAAATGGCACATGGTAACTGACAGGAGCCCCCTATCACTTTTTTCTTCAGGGCCCAGGAACATGTCATATATGTGGTGGCAGCAAGAACATCCCAACGGGGAACACAAAGATTCAGCTGTCAGGGCCGTAGTTATGGTGGGTGCAATGAGAGCCAGGGCTGCCGTCAGTCATCTATTAACCGTTTCAGAGCCTCACGCAGCTAAATCAAATGGGGCCCCCACCCATTACTACTTCCTATTTTTTAACATATCACAGGGCCCCATTTTGATTAGGGCACCTGACAGGAGTACTGCCCTGTTTTCATCCCTGGCACCCCTTTTACAGTAGCTTGACCCCAAAACCAGCAAAAATGACCTTTTTGACACTCAGAATAAAATTAGCAAGAATAAATGAGTATTTGAAATAAGCTTTTTTCAATATGACCTTTGATTTTTTCAATGTGGAATGTGTATTTCACATTGTGAGGACGTCGTGCTACAGTTTACTAGTCAGTGACATCGGCAACCGGGACAACAAAATCGTCAGAGATCCACGCTTGATTCATTTTGATAAATGTCAAACGATCCACATTTTCAGTGGAAAGACAGATATGTTTGTCAGTTATCACCCTGCCAGCTGGGCTGAAGGTGCGTTCCGAGATAACGCTGGCTGCCGGGCAGGATAACACTTCTATGGCGTGTCGAGCAAGCTCAGACCATTCATCCAGTTCTGACACCCAGAAGTCGATTGGGTCCAGAACAGGTCCAAAAACATCGGTGAGAGCCGCAGGTAGTCATGGACCATGGTCTTAAGGTGGTGTGTGTCTGATTTGTGCCCTGCCTTACAGGCTTTGGTGAGGTGGTAAATAACGATTGCCACATGTCACCCAGTAGGCTTCTGCCACACTGCCTGATGCTGCTGATACTGCTGCTACGGCTGCTTGCCACTTTACTGCTGGCACATTGCTGACGTTGTTCCACCGCTACAGAACATGAGGAAGATGCAACAGATGTCTCGAGTTGGTCAATGAACACTGTTTCAAATTCCTGCATTCTACTGTCAATTTGTGTGGGTAAAAGGAAATTGTTCACTTTTGATTTGTAACATGGATCAAGGAGGGTGGTCACCCAGTAATCGCTGTTTATTTTGATTGCCTTGATGCGTGGATCATGTTACAGGTAATGTTGCATCCAATCAATCATGTGTGAGATGCTGCTGGGATCTTCCAAGCCTCGGGGTCGAGAGGCACTAACCAGATCTTCTTTCTCTTCTTCCTTCTCCTGAAATTTGTGCCAACTTCTGACCACTAAAGGGAAATCGGTACCGTCGGTGTCCAGACCTGCCTCATCATCCTCCTCCACTTCCTCATCCTGAGTTTCACCACAGCCCTGGCTAGCCTCATGCGCTGTACTTTGTGAGCTGAAGTGCCATCCTACACCAGCCCTGGACCCCAAATCACCGCCTAAGGAAGACCTTTAAATTAGGGAAAAAGTCGGGCCTTCTACATCCTCCGGCGAGTAAGGTTCTATGTCCGTTTTTTGTGCCCGCCTCCTCCTCATCCTGTGGGACCTGCTGCCCCCAGAATGTCTAAAAATTTTTCCCAGTAAAAAATATCACCACAATGGTTGGGGACAATGGCATTGTCCTGACTGCCCTTTTTGGGTGGCTAGGATTGTGCAGAGATTTTTTCACCTTTTTCCCATCTCTAGGGCTCAACACCGGGTCCGAAACCACTGCTTGTCAGGCCATGGGGAAACTTCGTGCTGCATAATGGCATTATGCTGCTGCCAAAAATCTCTGCGCATGGGGAAAGAGGGAAATTTCCAGGCCCTGTTCCCAATTTTCAAAAATGAGACAGTTGATGGGGAGGCCTATTTTGATGCTGGCAACGCTGCAGTCTTGCCAAAGCGGGGTTGCAAAACCCCGGGAAAGACCTGGCCTTTCAGCGACAGTCAAGCCCCAAGTAGAAACTTGAAAATTTTTTGGGCCCAAACCGGGTTTTCCATAATTGTGCTATGAAAGGGATTTTGTTTTAAGTCTCCCGTTTTTCTAAGGGCAGAAGGGATTTCCCCCCATTGTCGCACAACCACCTTGCCTGGCATCAGGGTTTTAGTACCCAGCCACTGGTCGGTCCCGAGTGGGGAGAGCCGACCACAGCTCTTGACCTGTTTTTTTGACGGTCTCCAAGGGCACATTAATTTTAGAAAAGGCCGGGTTTCTTGGACATGGGGTTCTTTTTTGTGGAGGTTGGGATTTGGGAAACCCCACCATCCCACCAGTGTGGGAAAAGTGTCCTGCTGAGCCCGGGGCCCCCCATCATCACCAGAGACATGTCTTCACCCAATCACCCCGTGAAACAGTCAGTGAGATTTTAAAGCCCCTTGGGCCCTTTTTAATAGTCCATGGTCTGTAGTGAGATGGCCCCTTGGGGGACACGATGCAGCCAACGCATGGAGATTTTTTTTCCATGTGACTGGCCAGGGAGGGCGCTTTTTTGGCCAAAAAAATGACTGCCCCTGCGTCTGGGGGTTGGGGGGATGCCAGGGCCATGATTTTTGGCGGAACCCATCTGTGTCCCCCAGGCGGAAAAAGGGAAAAAAATTTTCCCAAAGGGCCCAAAAACCTGGGAATGCCAAAAACTCGGCTTTTTGGGTTTGGGATGGTTGGGTGAAAAAAAATTTCTTTTTTTCTCCCCCACTTGGTACCAGAAGGGTGGCTGCCAGGGCTGGCCCCTGTACAAAAGTGCAGGGTTCAAAATGGTGGAAGGAGAAAGGGGGGGGCTCTGTCTCTGGGGGGTGGGGGTGGTGGGAATCAGCCCCAATTTTCTGGGGCTGGGGATGGTGCCCTTTTCATGCTGCTCGGCACATCTGAAGCAAAAGGCCGCCTGGTCTTGGAAAGTGGCGATGGAGGAGGGGGATAGAGGATTTTTCCAAAATGGGTTGGGAAACCCCGAACCCCGTTTGGCCTTTTTTCTCCAAGTAGCTCCCCCAAATAAATTCATGCTTTAGATGCATGTGCCTGTTCAGTTCGTTGTGGTTTAAACTTTTTTTTCTTTCCTCTACTAAAGGTTGATAGAAATCCGGCATATGACGTCAGTTGGTGATTGGGCTTGAGGGAAAAGGCCCCAGGCTTAAGGTCCTGGACCTCTTCGACTGTGAAAACCCAGTGCGGGTTTTCCCTCCACCCCTGACCCTGGCTGGCGGGGTTAACGTCAGAGGACTTGTGCGACGCCCCCTTTCCCCTTTTTGGGCCCTTTCCAGCACTGACACTCCACATTATCCCCTCCTCCATTGTGAGGCACTACATGAAAAGACAAGTTTGGATCTGCAAAAGTCTCATCAAATTCATCATCACAGGTGAATCTCAAGCTGTGGGTAGAGACAGGCAATGCGGGCATTTCTGACACTTGGGATTTCTGCCGAGCTTCGGCCGGGTTCCTTTCTCTGCGGCATTTAGCGATTTGGGGTCAGAGCAGACAAAATCATCCTCTTTGGCCTTTGATCTTTTGAAATGGCTTTGATCCAAAAAGCATTGTGTCATAAAAGTATTTCATATTATGGATTATATGGAGCGGTCTGTACATTGGTTGACATTTGGGCTATGTTTGCTTCAGGTTGGACTGATGATGACGACGACATTTGTGGCTGTGACTGAGAGGGCGAGAAGGTAAAACCACTCGATGCAGGTTGTGTTAACTAGTGATGAGCGATTACGTTGACTATCGTAATCGGGTCGATAGTTGATATCGGTAATTATCAAGACGATTTCCGATAGTCGATAATAGATTATCGCGAGACCATTAAAGTCTATGGGAGAGGAACAACACCTTCATTATTACACCCAAACAGGACTGGAGAAGCTGGAATTAACATCCACAACAGTCAAATGGATACGTGCTACATCTTAGGCAACACAATTAGGTTATAAAAGCCACAGAAAAAAAAGTCACAGACCATTCACTATCCCTGTCTTGTACCACAGCATGACCCTAAAACCTGCATGACCCACAAATTAAAAAGTTCCAGAAGGCAGTATAATTTGAATCATCATTTTACTTGAACTGGACATTGACTATCCCTGTCCTAGAACGCAGCATGACCTTAAAACCTATTTGACCACAGATTAAAAAGTCCAGAAAAAGGAGTCTTTAAAACACCATTTTTGTTAACGGACATTGACATACATGTCCTGTCGCAGCTAATCCCAAACCTGCATGACCCCAGATTTAAAAAGTGCGGAAAAGGAGCTTTCACCCGATTTTAGTTGAACTTGACATGACTATACCTGCCCTGGACCGCGATTACCATTAAACCTTTTGACCCACAGATTAAAAAATGCTGGAAAAAGTAGCCTTTAATCACCTTTTTGTTGAACGGGGGCATTGCTAGATTGTCTTGGCCGCAGCTGCCCCCCAAAACCTGATGCCCCCAAAATAAAAAGTGCCGAAAAAAAGGGGTCTTTTAACCCATTTTAGTTGAATGGACATTTACTATCCCGCCTGGACCGCAGTAGACCTTAAACCTGTCTATCCACGAAAAAATGCCGGAAAAGGAGTCTTTCAACCACCATTTTTGTTGAATGGAAATTGATATGCCCGTTCTTACCACAGTTGACATAAAACTGTCTGAACCACAGATAAAAAAGTGCTGGAAATAGGAGTTTTTTTAACCACCATTTTAGTTTTAACTGGACATGACTAGAACTGTCCCGGGTAACCTTACATCTGGTTTAAGTTTTCCTGTACCTCCCTTGTACAAAATTCAAAAGGAATATTTGTATCAGCTATTTTGTACAAAGCAAGTTTTTTAGTAGTTTAAATCTAGAAAACACATTTTTAAAATAGGATGGAATCCACCACATCTTTGTTTTCCTTTTTTAAATGTATTAAATGGGTTGTCTCACTACAGGGATTGCTAAGCTCTGTTTAAAAGATCTTGCAAAAACAAGTCATTTTGCAATATGTGTCCATTAACAGTGTCCCATCTATTTTCCCGTTTTTGACAGCACCATCACCCTTGAGCCACTTTTGACAATTATGAGGAATAAATGTCTGTTAGAAACCAAATTTTTTTTTATAAAAGGGGCCTGTAGTATAGCTGCATTTCACAGCAAAAAAGCCCCAAAATTCAAATCATGACCCTTGAGCAACTTTTGACAATTGTGAAGAACAAATGTCTGTTAGAAACCACATTTTTTTATAATAGGACCTGTAGTATAGCTGCATTTCAATGCCCCCAAAAAGTCAAAACATGACCCTTGAGCCCCTTTGCAATTGTGGAGAACAAATGTCTGTAGAAACACATTTTTAGAATAGGACCTGTAGTATAGCCGCATTTAAACAGCCCAAAAAACCCCCCAAAAAATTCAAAACATGACCCTTCAGCCACTTTTGACAATTGTGAAGAATAAAATGTCTGTTAAAAACCACATTTTTTTTATAAAGGACCTGTAGTATAGCTTGCGATTTCACAGCAAAAAGCCCCCAAATATTCAAAACTGACCCCTTTAGCCACTTATGACAATTGTGAAGAACAAATGTCTGTTTAGAAACAATTTTTTTAGAATAGGACCTGTAGTAATGCTGCATTTCAAAGCAGCATGACCCAAAAAAATTATAAAAAGGACTTCTCGGGCCCATTTTTAAAAATTGTGAGGGAAAAGGGCCACTTAGGACCCAACTTTTTCTTTTCCAAGGCCCAATGATTATAGCTGTACTCAAAGAAACCATGCCCCCAAAAAAAATTTAAATAAAAATGACTTCCCCAGCCCGAAAAAATTTTTTGTGAGGGAGAAATGCCATTTAAAGAAGC
Organism: Phyllomedusa bahiana; assembly: GCA_025379985.1. Taxonomy (NCBI): domain Eukaryota; kingdom Metazoa; phylum Chordata; class Amphibia; order Anura; family Hylidae; genus Phyllomedusa; species Phyllomedusa bahiana. The sequence continues at coordinate 68,075 of JAODAL010014150.1, forward strand.
CACATTCTTTTTTTTCCAAAAGGGACCAGGGTTATAGCTGTTTTTTCACGCCCCTTTCCCCCCAAAAACCCTTTGGGAAAATTTGGGGAAAAAATTCTAAAGATGAAGTGAGTTAATGGAATACGGTTTTGTCATAAAACCTTGGTGTCTTTTACAGTCTCTCACAGCAAAACCAGCAAAATGAACTTTTGGGAACTGAGAATAAAAATTGCAGTAAGAAATGATCATTTCAAAAAAATTTTTTTCAAGAGGACCATTTCTGTTTGAAGAGGAATGTATAGTAGACCGGCAACTAATCGGTGACCTCGGCAATTGGAGCCACAACATCATCAGAGATGCATGCCTGATTCATCTTGATGAAAGTCAAACAACACCTCTATGGCGTGGCGAGCGAGCTCGGGCAATTCATCCATTTTGGATACCCAGAAGTCAATTGGGTCCGGAACACATCCAAAAACATCGGTGTTGAGACGCAGATAGTCGTGCACCATGATCTTAAACTGGTCTCTGTGTGTTGGATGTGTGCCCTGCTTTTACATGCATTGGTGAGGTGGTAAATAAAGATTGCCAGAGGTCACCCATTAGGCTTTTGCCACATTGCCTGCTGCTGCGGCTACTTGGCACTCTACTGATGTCACGTCGATGACTTTGTTCCACCGTGACATTTGAAGAACGTGAAACAGACGCAACAGATGTCTTCAGTTGATCAGTCAGCAAGGTCTCCATTTCCTGCATTTTACTCCCCTTATTTGGGTGGGGGGAAAGGGAAAATGCTGAGTTTTGTTTTGTAAAGGGGATCCAGTTGGGTGGCCACCCAGTAATTGTTGTTCATTTTGATGGCCTTAATGCGGGGTATCATGTTGGAGGAAAAGGAGCATCCAAGCACTCATGTGAGAGATGGAGCCTTGATTTCCCAAGCCTGGGGCGAGGGGCACTAGCAAATGATCTTCCTCATCTTCCTCCTCCACCTCAAATTCACGCCAACCCCTTTCCAAGGCAGGGACGTCGGTAACGTCGGTGTCCAGGAATACCTCCTCCTCCTCCTCCTCCGCTTCCCCTGGCACGGCTTTCAAACAGCCTGACTTGCCTGGATGATGCACCCTGAGAGCTGATGCCCCGCCTTGCAGTAGCCCTGGACCTCGAACCACTGCCTAATGAAGACCGATGAAATTGTTTAAACTGTCGGGCCTTGTGGATTCAACGGAGGGGAAAGGCTTCCCTGTCCGCATCTGTGTCCTTCTCCTCCTCCGTCGCTGGTGGGAGCTGATGTTTCAGAGTGTCCAACGATCGTTCCAGAAACTAAGATCACCACAATGCTATGTGACAAGGGCATTGTCCGCACTGACCATTTTTTGGGGGCTTCTTCAAAACTGACAAGATGGTGCAGAGCTCTTCACCTGCCTCCACTCTCGGTGGTTCAACACACCGAGTTACGCACCGCTGCTTGTCAGGCCAGGTGTCATTTCGTACTGCGTAATGGCATTGCGCTGCTGCCACAATCGCTGGAGCATGTAGAGGTGGAATTCCAGGTGTTGCCACGTCAACAATGAGACGGTTTACGGGGAAGCCGAGCTGACGCTGCAACGCAGCCAGGCGGGACGAAGCAGGGTGCGAACTCAGGAAGTGCGAACTCAGACCTCAAGCCTTCCTCAGCAGGCAGTCCAGACCTGGTTAGTTCTTTAGAAATGTCTGGACTACAAGGTTCATGACATGTCCGGGCAAGGGATTGCTCCAGCCTACCGGGTCTTAAGGGCGGCCAGTAGATTTCGACCGTTATCGCACACCACCTTGCCTGGCACAAGGTTTTTCTCACCCAGCCAGCACTCGGTCTCATTGCAGAGAGCCGTCCACAGCTTCTGACCTGTGTGTGGACGGTCTCCAAGACAGATTAATTTCAACACGACCTGGTTTCTCTGGGCCCGTGATGCCACCAGAGGACCTTGGGGGAAAGAACCCTGAACCATCCCTGCGGTTTTGAAGAGCGTGCGCCGAGCCTGAGCGCCACCATCACCACGAGAGACATCTACCCAGCTCACCCAGTGAGCTGTCACAGAGATATAGCGGCCTTGGCCGTGCTTACTAGTCCATGTGTCAGTGGTCAGATGGACTTTTCTGGACACAGATTGCAGACAACACGCTTGAAATTTTAGATGACACGTGGCTGGCCAGGGCCCGGGACGGCTTTTCTGGCAAAGAAATGCCTGCTCGGCATCTGGTATTGGGGCAGACAAGGGGCCCTGACGTGGCGGAACCCATCTGTGTCCACCCCGACGGAAAGGCAAAAAATTTCCAAGGCCAAAAGCTTGGCAATGCCGACATTCAGGCTTTTGGCTTTGGGATGGTTTTGGGGGTTTTTTAAAGGGTGTTTTCTTCTGCCCCCAAAAAATGGTAGACGAAGGCGGCTGTAAATTTGGCCCCCTTAGGGGGGGCATGCAGGTCGTCAAACTGGGGGAAAGGGGAGAAGGGGGTGGGGGAGGGGCCCTCTGGTGGTGTTTGGGGTCCCCGGGCGACGGTGGAGGTTGAAGGGAAAGGTTTGACCCCGGATCATGGACTCGAAGACGGGGAAAGGCTGGGGAAAAAGTTTGGGGTGGTGGCGGAGGAGGAGGGGGCGGGCCCAAGGAGGGGGGACAGTGGTTGGAACCCCGGGCTGGGTTGGCCTTTTTTGGCCAAGTTTTTCCCTCCTTTTTAAAACTCATGCTTTCCCGCTGCTTTGTGATAACATGTTGGTGGGGGTTTTTAAAACCCCCTAAAAATTCTTCCCTTAAAATGATGAAATTTCCGGCAAAGGGGCATAGGGACTCGCGGGGTAAATCAAGGTTTGCCAAAAGAAGGCCCGGGCTTGAAAAGGTTTCCTGGACCTTTTTACGGCAAAATCAGGGGGGGGTTTCCCGGGACCTGGCGGCGGAAACCCTTCTCAGGGGACTTCTGCCAAACCGCCCTCCCCCTTTTTTTGGGGGGGGTTCCCGAATGCACTCCCCCCATTTTCTTCCCTCTCCAGTATAACCCGCTCGCAAGAAATTTTGCTGAAAAGCCCACGTTGGATCCGAAATGTCGTCATCATCACCCATCAACACGGGTTTTGGACTTGGCCCTCCTGACATTCTCCCTCCAGGATTTTTTGGGGGAAACAAGAAAAGGAGGGACTGCAAGGCGTTCCCGGGACCTTGGGGGTTTTTTTGGCCGTTTTAAAAACCGGCTTCCTTCTCCTCCTCTGATGGCATCAGTAACTGGGTGTCAGAGCAGATTTAAATCATCCTTTTTTGGGCCCTTGATCTTTTAAAAATGCCCCTTTTACCCCCAAACCCCTTTTGGGGCATCAAAGAGGTCTTCAGAAAAGGGGTTTTCCACCCGTGGGGGGGTTTCACGATTTGACATTTGGGGGCTTTATGTTTTGGAAAGGGGGTGCTGACGATGCTTTATGATGACATTTGTGGCCGGGGGACTGAGGGGGGAAAAGGGGGGTAAGACTGCTGGATTAAGGTTTCATTAACCACTGAAGAAAAAAGATTGGCCCACGTGATCGTTACTGAGATTCCCCAGGGGCCCTTTACCCAGCGTGACAGGGCCGACGGTCCCCGCAACCGAATCCGTGGCATGGTTTTTTATCGCCAAACACTGGAAGGGGCCCTTCTCTCGTAAAACCTTTCCTCCAGTCCTAAAACCCCCCCCTTTGCTCGCCCTTTAACCTGAATTTTCCCCCATTTTTCAGGGAAAATAAAAAAATTTTAAAGGTATGGGAAGGTTTTGGAAAGTCCCCTTATTAAAAGACGGCAAATACAGCTATTCTGAAAACCCTCAAACAAAACAAAATTTCCCGTATTCAAATTTAAATTCAAGTTCCCCTAAACAACAAAGCTGGGGCGTGCCAAAAATGAAAAAACACGTACTGAAAAGTTTACGGATAATAAACGGGGTTTTTTTTTCCCCTAAAAATACCCCCTGCGGGGACGAAAAAAAATTTTGTAATTTTAAATTTTTAAATGCAAGGTGCCTTTTATCAAAAAAGCTTTGGGCTGGGCCAAAGGGGAAAAAAAAAACCCATCGAAAAAGTATACGGTAAAAACGGTTTTTTTTTGCACCTAAAAATACCCTGGGGATGAAAGACAAAATTTCGTATTTTAAAAAAAAAATGCAAAAGGGACCTCTATCAACCAAAACTTGACTGACCAAAAATGAAAAAAAAAACCTTTTGAAATGTATATGGTTTAAAAAACGGTTTTTTTTTGCACCAAAAAAATACAAACCCGCGGTGACGACAAAAATTTTCTTGTATTCAAATTTAAGTGCACGGTTGGGCCCCTTCAACCCAAAATGGACTTTACCCCCAAATGGGAAAAAACACCTTTTTGAAAAAGTTAAAGGGTTAAAAAAACCCGGGATTTGCTGCACCTAAAAATACACCTGCGGTGACGACAAAATTGCTGTATTCAAATTTAAGTGCAAGGTGCCTCTATCAACAAAGCTGGACTGGGCAAAAGGGAAAAAAACACCTATCTGAAATGTATACGGATAATAAACGGTATTTTTTGCACCTAAAAATACACCTGCGGTGACGACAAAATTGCTGTATTCAAATTTAAGTGCAAGGTGCCTCTATCAACAAAGCTGGACTGCGCCAAAGTGAAAAAACACCTATCTGAAATGTATACGGATAATAAACTGTATTTTTTTCACCTAAAAATACACCTGCGGTGACGATAAAAAAATGCTGTATTCAAATTTAAGTGCAAGGTGCCTCTATCAACAAATCTTGACTTTGTCAAATTGAATAATCACCTATCTGATATGTATTCTTATAATTAACGGTATTTTTTGCACCTAAAAATACACCTGCGGTGATGACAAAATTGCTGTATTCAAATTTAACTGCAAGGTGGCTCTATCAACAAAGCTGGACTGGGCAAAAGTGAAAAAACACCTATCTGAAATGTATACGGATAATAAAAGTGGAGTTTTGCACCTAACAAATAGACCTGCAGTTACTAGAAAAGATCTGTATCCTAATATAAGTTCAGGCTGCACAACATACAAGTAATATTTCAACAGAAAACTGTTAATAATAAAGCTATTGCAATGCAATGTCTAAACAAAGTCTGGGCTGCACAATATCCAGTATCCATTAAAGAGCTTGTCTGTGTTTGCCCGCGCCCCCCCTCTCCCCCGCTCCCCACCGTGACTTTACAGGGCTAGATGCTACTTTAATATTATCAGCCTAAGTACCTAAAATATGCAAATCTGTAATCGACCTAAGTTATAATGTTCACAGTTAAAAGCATAGCTGTCTGTGTGAACAAATAGAACAATTTCGCTGAGCTGTTTGCTGAGCTGTATGGACAGAGACCGAGAGCACGTCCTACTCCTATGAGGCACTGACACACACTTATCATGAACAGGAAGGGCTGTTCTATGTAAAACGAGGTCATGTGATTTTTCTAGCCAATCGCAACCATACACATCCCAGTTATGACGTCGCACACACATCTCACCGTGCTCTATTCTCTAAGCTGATTTGCTGGCCGCCAAAATGACAGGAAGCGCTCAAAATGGTGCGATATTAATAGACTATGCACAGATTTTCACCTAAATTATCGCGTGATCTAAAAAATCCGATCAACATAAAAACCGTGCCGATTTCAACTTTGTCGATAATAATCACTCAACACTAGTGATAACCACTGAAGAACAGATTGGCGACACTTTCCAGTACTGAGATTCTCAGGGAACCGACCAACTGATGACAGGTTTGACAGTCCTGCAACTGACGATGTGCTCGCTTGTGTGTTGTTCGGAGGGCTGGAAGGAGCGCCTTCTCTCGTACCTCTAGCTCCACGTCCTATGCCCCTCCTTGCTCACTTACCACCTCTAGTTCGCTCCATGTACAGAAAAATAAATATTCAAAAGGTCAAGATTTGTTCACAGTCTCTTATTGAAGAACTGTACTCCAAAGACAGCAAATAACAAGTGTTCTTAAATTCCTATAATTTCTAACTGGCAAATAGGATTAGAAACAGATTTTTTCTATGGAATATCTATGAAATGTGGTCTTATGGAATAACCCTGACACAAAATCAACAGTGTTCTTGAATCCTTATATCTTTAAGCAACCAACTGGGATTAGAAATATATGTTTTTCTATGTAATATCTGTGAAATGGGATCTTATGGAAGAACAATGTCTTTTACACCGGCTGTCCCCCCAAAACTGCAGCAAGGAAATTTTGGACACAGAATGCAATTTTCTGCAAGAAACCAGTATATCACAGCGATTTCTTTTCAGAGCAGATTTCTAATGGTGTGTCTTGTGCACTGGCTTTCCCCACAAAACTGAAGCAAGGACATTGTGGGCATGTAATGAAATTTTCTGCAAGAAACCAGTATATCAAAACGATTTCTTTGAAGATTTCTAACACTGTCTTGATGCCAAGCTGTCCCAAAACTGCAGCAAAGTAACTTTGGGCAATCAAAATAAAGATGGGTAAAGCTTGTAGTCACCAGCAAATCAAATCCCTAACTCCTACTGTCTAGGATTACCTAATCTTGCTGTACCCCAACCCTAACTAATCTATCTAGCAGCTTTTCCTTTGTGAAATCGCTGGGAAATGGTGTGTCTGCTTACTTTGAAACAAGCAGAGCAGAGAGAGCAAAGTGTTCAGTTCACAGTCTCTAATCGAAATGGCGTTGACCAGGAAATACAGTGACATACATAAAGCAGGGTCTTGTGATTTTAGCAGCCAATGAGATCCCTACACCCCCACTGGTGATGTTCTTGACCCCCTCTGTGCTCTGCACTGATTGGCTGGCCGCCAAAAGTACAAGAAGCAGCGAAAATAGTGAGATCTGAAACCTCGATCTCGATTTTTTAACCGATTTTGAGGAAACAAATCGGATTGAGAAATAGGTAAAAATGGACTCGATTTTAACTTTTCTCGATTAAATCGCTCAACACTATCTTGGAGCATCCAACACAGCTGTTTTTGACAGCAGCCTTAATGGACAGTTTAGCAGCCAGTTCTTAATCCATGGTCAGATCTGTCTGACTGAGACAATCAGTGGATCTACCTGGTCACATGCAGGCTTTAGTGTTGAATCTCGCCGCGGAGCGGAGTCAGGGCGGCCATCATTTAACCCTTGTACATGGATCTAGTTTTCATTGCAGGTTGCTACCACCAACATGGTTACCTGCAGTGACTGATGATGTCCAGGCACAGTAACAGGGGAGCAGACAAGAGGCGTAGTCAGACAGACCAGAGGTCAAGGCAGTCAAGGTTCTTCCAAGTCCGGACAAAAGCTAAAGATTGGGACAAGCAGCAAATAGGTAACAGTCAGAGAACACGAGAAACATCTTTTGAGTGAATTCAGATGGGAAATGTTAGAGAAAATACAGGGTAACAATAAAGAATAAATAGATATCCAATTACTGGAATGTGAGGTATATTGGACTCTTACATTGGAATCTCCTTCCCCAAAGGAGTAAAATGGAAATTTCAATCTGCGTGCATTCCAGTAAACATAAAGCAGGTGACTATGTGGCTCTTTTAGCAACTAATATTAAAATAATTACAGTAATTCAGTCTCAGCTCCACTGGGATGACGTTCAAGCCGGAGCAAGCCATAGGTTTGTTTGTTCCTATGACATTGTGTTTTTAGTTAAATGTTTGCAAAGATCCAGTAAAGAGGGAACATGGCCTCCGGTGCACATCCAAAATATTCTGATAATATCCAGTCCTTAATTTGTTTCAAAAACTACAACCAGCTCCAGCTAGCTAGCAATCTCCTGGTGACTGCACCATTGCAAGAACAGTGCATTCTTTCTAGCAGTGACTTCTAATGCTTGCTGTCCTCGGTGTGCCGTCCGAATTCCCCTGGTAGCGCCTTTTGAATTAGGGGGAAGAATCCAGCATGATGTTATGCGGTGGCACACCCAGGTTGTCACTCCTCTGAATTAAATGGATGTTCACAGAACAGAATAAAATGTATGGAAACCACAAAGGTTCTGCCATTGAAATCAGCACCATTCAACGCCTTTCTAAGAAGTCTTTTTATTTGTGGATTTCGAGCCATTTTCCAAATTTGGTTTCACAGGCGGTTTGTAGTCAGAGTCCAATTCATTATGAAAAAGGTCGCTTCCAGCACCTGTATGAATAATTTAAAACTTTGATTGATTTCATGCCAATTAAAATGATAATATTAGAGCAAAATAAAACACATACTGACGCGTTTCAAGCCTCTCAATAGGCTCTTAAACATAATCACAGTAACAAAGCAGGAAACTCCCTTAAGTAACTAAACTAAAAGCTGACAATTAACCCTTGGTGTTACAAGAAGAAGCAAATATACAGATCCATGTGTATATTAAGTTTCAAATATAGAACATCACTAATTACAAGTAAATAGATCAAAACTTGAATCAAAAAATCAATATACATTGTAGGACAGCACAAGGAGTTATTGTGGATGGGAGATATGTGGCACCAGGGACCCTGGCCTTGGTGAGGTGAAAACCCATTATTGCTGGTTTCTGGGGCAATAGGTCACTGACAAGTTTTAGAATGGCTGCAATGCAGGGAGTCTGGGTCAGGTTTTCACTGGAGCAGTCAAAGAGCTGGGTGGGATGACTGCTCACATGCTCTAGGTCCAGACCAGGGAGAGTCAGGTGAGGTGGGAGTTGTTCCATGCCTCAGTCTGTTGTGGACTTTGGGGGTTGAGTGGAGTGAAGCAAACTGTGCTTCACCAGAGGCTTGAAGGCCAACACTACCACTGCGAGCAGATTATCCCAGACCCAGACAGGGCAAGATTGCCACACGTAGGCTGCAGGATTGTGCCTTACCTTCAGGTACCCCGAATACTCTGTGTTTATCTTTTGTACCTGGCTGAAGTGGTGTCTGCCACTTGTTTTATTTTTTGTCTGAATAAAGGACTGCCTTATTTAACTCCTGAAGTGCTCCTATGCTCTGCTGAGAGACTGCCGTTTGGGGCTGATCTCCCACAACATACAATAAATAAGTCCTATAATTAAGACCTTGTGGACAAAGCCATCTTCACAACATTATAGGCCCACGGGCATAGCAGTGCAGTGAGTCCTGCAAGTGAGTCAAATCTGGCCATGCCTCTATCAATGCCTAAACATTACAACACTTGGGACCACCATCAAGCACATCCATATCATCACACCACCTAAATTAGAACACCCTGTTGACATCTTGGCAGGGCAGGGTGCTGATGACTGCCTGCTCCACCATGAATTTTAATTGTTTGCACTTTCTAAGAACACACAAACAGTTAATTAAGTAGCACCAACCTAGGGTTCAAGGTCATAAGTCCTGGATTCCTAGGACATACATTCACCAGCTGGGGACCCTATGCTTTTAGGGTCCCTGGGGAACTGCCTAGTGTGCCCATGGAATAAAATAGCTCTGCTCATCTCTAGAACCTGAGATAAGAATCCAAAAGTTTTCCCAATTAGTGAGACACTTTCTCCAGTCCTCATTGCCTTTTTCAATTGGTTCATATACTTTTCAATGGCTTGCCCAATAAACCTCTTGATATCACCCTGTTGTACCTCACGAAAGTGCTCAGAGACTCTTGATATATGACATGGGCTAAAATGCATCTAGAAGAGCAGCTTATACATTAGAAGCAAATCAACTACCTATTCACTCAGACAATTGATGAAAGGTGAAATCTTACACTGTTTGCCAGTAACATCAGATGCAAGATTAGTGGCTTTATTAACCAATCGACATGAGACACATCTGGAGTTTTTGTTGATTATTGAGTTTTAATATGAAAAAAAAAATACAAATATAATAAACAATGTCACACATATTATTGAGGCCATTCAGTATAATCTTTGTAAGTACAAATCTATAGTACATGTAATTATCATATAGAAACAAGATATATATATATATATATATATATATATATATATATATATATATATAATATATATATATATATAATATATATATATATATATATATATATTATATATATAATACATATACACTCACCGGTCACTTTATTAGGTAACACCTGTCCAACTGCTCGTTAACACTTAATTTCTAATCAGCCAATCACATGGCGGCAACTCAGTGCATTTAGGCATGTAGACATGGTCAAGACAATCTCCTGCAGTTCAAACCGAGCATCAGTATGGGGAAGAAAGGTGATTTGAGTGCCTTTGAACGTGGCATGGTTGTTGGTGCCAGAAGGGCTGGTCTGAGTATTTCAGAAACTGCTGATCTCCTGGGATTTTCACGCACAACCATCTCTAGGGTTTACAGAGAATGGTCCAAAAAAAAAAAACATCCAGTGAGCGGCAGTCCTGTGGGCGGAAATGCCTTGTTGATGCCAGAGCTCAAAGGAGAATGGGCAGACTGGTTCGAGCTGATAGAAAGGCAACAGTGACTCAAATAGCCACCCGTTACAACCAAGGTAGGCAGAAGAGCATCTCTGAACGCACAGTACGGCGAACTTTGAGGCAGATGGGCTACAGCAGCAGAAGACCACACCGGGTGCCACTACTTTCAGCTAAGAACAGGAAACTGAGGCTCCAATTTGCCCAAGCTCATCGAAATTGGACAGTAGAAGATTGGAAAAAACGTTGCCTGGTCTGATGAGTCTCGATTTCTGCTGCGACATTCGGATGGTTGGGTCAGAATTTGGCGTCAACAACATGAAAGCATGGATCCATCCTGCCTTGTATCAACGGTTCAGGCTGGTGGTGGTGGCGTCATGGTGTGGGGAATATTTTCTTGGCACTCTTTGGGCCCCTTGGTACCAATTGAGCATCGTTGCAACACCTTGTGGAATCTATGCCACGAAGAATTGAGGCAGTTCTGAAGGCAAAAGGGGGTCCAACCCGTTACTAGCATGGTGTACCTAATAAAGTGGCCGGTGAGTGTATATATATATTATATATTATATATATATATATATATATATATATATATATATATAAAGAGAAACAAAAACCACCAAGAAGAACCATAAGTGTAAGCACAACCAAAACCTCAAATATCTGACATCAAAGGGTTATACAGAGTGAAGACAAAGGCAAACCCAGGACAGGGCACATTACAATCAGCAGGATTTAATGCATTTAAATTTGCAGCCTAACTTGATAATGCAAATCAAGTTCTAGATCATGAAGGGTATGGAAGGTGTCCCAGGGTTTGCAAATGGAGTCAAATGATTCCAAGCCAGTGTTTAGTAAAGCTGTGAGCTGCTACATTTCTCTAACATCCCTCATACGGGCACAGGTCCATGCAGGATTTCACAAGCATTTGGCTGCCATTTAGATGTATAAAAACAATCTGCCTAGTTTACTCCCTAGGGGACAATACGGGCTATTTAGGATATAGATTTGTGGGGTATGTGGGACCCTAATTTGTGCTAATTCAGATGTCAGTAACTGGAACTGTTTCCAGAAGGGAATAGTCAGAGTACATGAAGCTTTGCCGTGAGATCTCCACATCTCCAGCAAACAGGAATATCCGCCTTTAATTTGTGTAGCAGCGCCGGGGTTGATACCTGTACATCAATATTTTGTATTGATTTTCTTTATTTTTGGTCAACATAGAGGAGAGCAACTTGCTTCCAAATTATTTGCCCGATTTTGCTCGATAATGGTGATCCCATATAATCCTCCCATTTGGACGTGTAGGCATGTTGGGGAGGTGATTCTAAGAGTGGAGTTATTAATACCTGAAATCTCTTTGGTGGATGCGCCCACACAGCAAATCTTCTCAAAGTCTGGAGGTTGGGAAACCATATTGGTTTCTAATACCGAACGCATATAATGACTAATCTGCAAATAAGAAAAAGTAGTCGAGGACGGCAAATCGTGAATGGACTATAAATCAGGAAAAGACTTCAACATCAAAGTTTGACGATCCACAAACCGGAACAGTCTATTTTCAAACCAGTGTCTCAGTCTCCCATCTGCCACTCCATCCATTAGTAGGGGGTGAAAAAGAAAGGAAGCCATAGGAGATGCCTCAGAACATTGAGCAAATCTCTTATGACATCTCCTCCAGATGTTCCTAGTTAGGACCATTGAATTTAATAAAGAGACACCAAATCTCGAGGTTGTAGTTAGAATTAAAGAGGGCCATCCATAATTTCTGAATTTCCATCTATCTCAAATAGACAAAAAGTGACGACCAAGAAGGAAAAATTTGAAGCTGGGCGGCCCAGTAGTATTTAACAATCTCTGATACTGCTAAACCCCATTCAGTCTAGCTGCCAGTAACAAACTTCTATGTATTTTATGCCTTTTATGGGCCCATACAAAATTGATTCAATCTGGTTGCAATGACAAGTTGTAATTGGGATGGGAATATTGAATAAATACTTTATTTTCGGTAAGACTAACCTTTTAATTGCTGTAATACGACCAAAAAGGGACAGTGCCAGCTTATTCCATTTATCTAGCAATCTTTTAACCTCTGACTCAAGTCTCAGGAAGATATGTCTGAAGAGAGAGGAATACAACGGGTTAAATGGACTCCTAAGTATTTTAGGGCATCTGTTTTCCAATGGTAATTGCAGCTTGTTTTGAGATGAGCTAATTGATCAGTGGAAAGGTTAATTGGTAAAGCCTCAGTCTTGGCCATATTTATCTTGTATCCTGAAAGAACCCCAAATTGGGCCAGAGGGGCATGAAAGTTTGGAAGAGTGATAGTAGGATTAGCCAGAGTCAACTGGACATACCGTATATACTCGAGTATAAGCCGACCCGAGTATAAGCCGAGGCACCTACTTTTGCCACAAAAAAACGGGAAAGCTTATTGACTCGAGTATAAGCCTAGGGTGGAAAACGCAGCGGCTACTGGTGAATTTTAAAAATAAAAATAGATACCAATAAAATTACATAGGCAGTTTAATGTCCCTCATAGACCAATATAGGCAGGTATAGGCATTTTTAATGTCCCCCATAGGCAGTTTAAATGTCCCCCATAAGCAGGATTTTGGGCAGTTTAATGTCCCCCATAGGTGGTTTATAGGCAGTTTAATGTCCCCATAGGCTGGTATAGGCAGCTATATGTCCCCCATAGTATGGGCAGGTATAGGTAGGAAAATAGGTAGTACTAGGCAGGTTAGGCAGAAATAGGCAGGTATGGGTAGGCTTATAGGCAGTTACTAGGCAGGTATAGGTTGTACTAGGCAGGTATAGGTAGGCTTTTAGGCAAGTACTAGGCAGGTATAGGTAGTACTGGCAGGTATAGGTAGTACTAGGCAGGTATAGGCAGTATTTAGGAGGTATGGGTAGTACTAGGCAGGTATAGGTAGGTTATAGGCGTATAGGCAGGTATAGGTAGTACTAGGCAGGTATAGTGTAGTACTAGGCAGGTATAGGTAGGCTTATAGGCAGTACTGGGCAGGTATAGGTAGTACTAGGCGGTATAAGGTTTATTTCTAGGCAGATATAGGTATTTACTGGCAGGTATAGGCAGGTTATAGGCGGGTATGGGAAGGTTTATAGGCAGGTGTAGGCAACGTTTTAAAACAAAAAAAAAATCACTTACCTGGCTCCCCGTGCTCCGTCTCCCTAAATGGCCGGCCTCCTCGCTGTTCGGTCCCGCGGCGCTTTCCCGGCACAGGGCGGGTGACGTCATCAGGCCGCGCACGCAGTGTGATGCATGCACGCTGCCTGTGCCGGGGAGCTCCGGACGCCGCCGGGCCGCTCGGAGAGTTTGCGACCCCGGAGTCCATTGCGGAGCACGGAGCGCTGCTCTGTGCCCGCGTGGTTTTCTCTTCACCTGTGTGCGCTCGGAGGAGTCGCATGCAGGGGAATGAGATGATGGACAGTGCCGGGCCAGCGCAGCGCCGGGGACATGTCAGCCGTGTCGGCTTAGTTTTATGCGCTCCGTGAGGAGCCGCATAAAAACTGAAGCGTCCCTGTCAGCACTCGGGCCCATCGCAGCGCCTGAGCGCCGACAGTGACTCGAGTATAAGCGGGGGGGGGTTTTTCAGAAACATTTTTTGGGCTGAAAAAATCGGTTTTAAATCGAGTATATACGGTAATCTGCATATAATACAATCTTAAATTCAGTATGTTTCAAAACACACCTCTGATGTCCTGACGTAATGTAACACCTGCAGCTAAAGTTCTATACAAAGAGCAAAAAGTAAGGGGGAGACAGGGAATCCCTGCCTCGTACTATTTTGTATTGATATCAGAGGGGACATTGTATGAGGCAACCTAATCGTGGCCGATAGATGAGAATAAAAACCATGGAGCGCAGTAATAAAAGGACTCACAATCCCAAATGCCTTCAAAGTGCTAAACAAACAGGACCAGTTAAGGCCATTAAAGGCCTTTTCCACATCTAGACTAAGAACCAACATAGAATCGTGTCAATCCTACAATATCAATTAAATCAATTGCTCTTCTAGTGTTGTCGCCTCCTTGTCTACATTTGGTCTTTATTAACCAAATGCTTTAGACGAAAGCCGAGTTGCCGATATTTTGCTGAAGATTTTAAGATCCACATTTAACAAGGCAATAGGTATATAGATACGGCGCTCCAGGGTCCTTGTCAGGTTCAGGTAATAATGTGATGAATGTATGAATGAATGAATGTATGAATGTAGCATAGTATGTGGGATAAGGGAACCTAGCAAAAAGGAGTTGGAATGTGCTATAAGACAAGGGAGTAGTTGAGATTGGAAATTTTGATGTTATAGATACATTATCTCATCCGACCCAGGCGATTTTCTAGAGGGAAGGCCTTTGATAGTTTCTGTGATAGATTGGTTTAAAGATGCTGCCGCATCCGAGTTGAGAGTTGGCAAATTACAGGAATGTAAGAATTCTTGCAGCAAAGTCTCCCTCTCCATGGGGTCACTGGGAAAAGTGTGAGGGATGTTATAAGGTTTAGAAAAATATGAGTGGAAAAGTTCCGCAATTGGGATTGGGTCATAAATGGGAACACCCATATTATTCTTCAAAGAGTATGGAGTCCAACGCTCTGCTTCATCTCGTAACATCTTGGCTAGGAGAGTGTGGTCCTTATTGGCTTTCTTATAATATCTCGGTTTTGAAAATACCATCAGTTTTTCGGTGCCAGACAGGGCCAAATCGCAAGGTAGATCTATTTGGGTTACTCGCCAGTCTGATTTCTAATTGCTTAATGTCTTCAATATATTTATTCTTCTCTGAGCTCCTTTCCCTTTTTAGTCGAGTCCCCGATTCTATAAATTTTCCCTGAAGATGGCTTTGTGAGCTTCCAAAAGAGTAGCTGTAGAAGAAGCTGAACTTCACAAGGTTTTCTCAATTCTTCTGTATGCAATGGATTAGTTGGAAATTGTAAATGCAATTTAATATATATTTCTGAGAAAGTCAAATTAAAAACACCTCCACGAACAACAGCTGATGGGGGTAACGAGATCATGTGAGGAAAAGTTAGGGGCATAGGTGTTACATAATAGCTACACAGTTGGTACAGTTGAAAAAAGATGTCAATATCCATCAAGTTCAACCAAGTCTGGGGAAAATGTGAGTGATGGGAGGGGAAGAGGAGAATTTTTAATCTTAGTTTCCCCTACCAGTGAAGACTTGGAACCCATATGGCAAAAACAAATCTGCCCTAGATGATTACTTGATTTCTGCTCCCAAAGTTGCCATAAGACTGGATCTAGAATTTTATTCAACTACTTGGTTATTGATATTTTTTAGTTTCAGGTAGTTATTTAATCCTTTCTTGAAACTCTCAACTGTTCCTGCTGTGACCAGCTCCTCGGACGGCTATTCCACTGATTCACAGTTCTCATAGCGAAGAAGGCTTTTCTCCTCTGTAAATTGAATCCCCAGATGGAGGGAGCGCCCCCTTTTGTCTTTTGGGGGGTTTTACATGAAATAGCTATTCCCCATACTTTTTGTAGGGACCATTTATATACTTATATAAATTAATTATGTTCCCCCGGAGCCATCTTTTCTCAGGACTAAATAAGTTTAATTCCTTTAACCTTTCTTCATAACCAAGATACTCCATTCTTCTTATTATTTGTTTTAGAGCGTCCTTAGTTCCAGGGCGCTAAACATTCGTGGGGGGTTAAATACATAACATAGGTCAAACAAGTGCAAAGGTAATGATAAATAGCTAACAACTGATACAGAGGGTGAAAGGGTCCTACCTATGAGGGCTTACAGTCTACAGGGATGGTGGGAGAGACAGAAGGTAAGGAGCAGACATGTTTGTGGAGTTATTGTTGGTTATAGGCAATCCCGAAGAGATGGGTTTTCAGGTTCCTTTTGAGGCTAGCGAAAGTGGAGGAGAGTCTGATGTGTTGTGGTAGGGAGTTCCAGGGTGTGGGGGAAGTACTAGAAAAATCTTGGAGATGGTTATGTTATGAGTTGATAAGAGGAGAGCAGAGAAGGTCCTGTGAGGAGAGGAGATTGCGCAAGGGAAGGTATCTAGCGATTAAGGCAGAGATGTATGGATGGGAAAGGTTATGGAGAGCCTTGTAGGTCAAGGTTACTAACTTGAACTGGATTCGCTGGGCAATGGGTAGCCAGTGAAGGGATTGTCAGAGTGGGGAGGCAGAGGAGTAGCAAGTAGAGAGGTGAAGAAAGAGGAGAGTGAAAGGAGTTTGTTGGCAGCGGAGTGGGGTGTATCGATGGGTTGAAATCTCCCACAGTAATAGTGTGGATGTCAGTGGAAAGAAAGTGGAGAAGCCAGGAAGCGAAGTGGTCAAGGAAGGCGGTGGCAGGGCCTGGTGGTTGGTAGACAATGGCTACTTGGAGGTTAGAAGGGGAGTAGATGTGGACAGAGTGCACCTCAAAAGAGGGGAATGTGAGGGCAGGTAGAGGAGTAATAGGGACAAAGGAACAGGTGTCAGCAGGCTCGGACTGGGCCGCCGGGGGATTGGTGAATCCCCCGTTGGGCCTCCCCGAGCCGCTGGGGGCCCCGGAGGCAGTGCCGCCGTTCCCCGGGGCCCGGCCGTGCATCCGGTCCCAGAGCGCCCAGGCCCTGCGTCCCGAGTGCCCAGAGACCGAGCCCGGTAGCCGGGGACTAATGTCCCAGGCTCCCGGGGCTGCGCGGTGGCAGCGGAGCACAGCGCCGCCCGCGCTCTTCTCCGCTGATTGCTCGGGCAGGCATAAGGCACTAGGCCTTCAGCCTGCCGGGCGCCGGCCCCTACTGCTGACGTAGGCGGCGCAGTGACGTCACATCACCGCGCCGCCTATGCAGAGCGGCAGGAGCCGGCGGCAGCTCAGAGCGGCCGGGAGCCGGAGCCAGGTAAGTGATTGTTGTTTGTTTTTTTTAATCTTACGTACAGGGGCCCTGGCTACAAAGGGGGGTCCCTGGCTACAGAGCGGGGTCCCTGGCTACAAAGGGGGTTCCATGGCTAAAGAGGGGGGTCCCGGGCTAAACAGGGGGGTCCCTGGCTCAAAGGGGGGTCCCTGGCTATAGAGGGGGTTCCCTGGCTACAGAGGGGAGTCCCTGGCTACAGAGGGCGGTCCCTGGCTACAAAGCAGGGTCCCTGGCTACAAAGGGGCGTCCCTGGCTACAGAGGGGGTCCCTGTCTACAAAGGGGGGTCCCTGGCTACAGAGGGGGTCCCTGGCAACAGAGGGGGGGTTCCTGGCTACAAAGGGGGGTCCCTGGCTACAGAGGGGGTCTCTGGCTAAAGAGGGGGGGTCCTGACTACAGAGGGGGTTCCCTGGCTACAGAGGGGGGTCCCTGGCTACAAAGGGGGGCCCTGACTACAAAGGGGGTTCCCTGACTACAAAGGGGGGCCCTGACTACAAAGGTGGGTCCCTGGCTACAGAGGGGGGTCCCTGGCTACAAAGGGGGGTCCCTGACTACAAAGGGGGGACCCTGGCAACAGAGGGGGGTCCCTGGCTACAAAGGGGTCCCTGGCTACAGAGGGGGTCCTGACTACAGAGGGAGGTCCCTGGCTACAGAGGGGGGTCCCTGGCTACAAAGGGGTCCCTGGCTACAGAGGGGGGTCCCTGGCTACAAAGGGGGGTCCACAGAGGGGGGTCCCTGGCTACAGATGGGGTCCCTGGCTACAAAGGGGGGTCCCTGGCTACAGATGGGGTCCCTGGCTACAAAGGGGGGTCCCTGGCTACAGAGGTGGGGGTCCCTGGCTACAAAGGGATCCTGACTCAGGGGGGGCCCCTGGTACAGAGGGAGGCCCCTGGTTACAAAGGGGGGTCCCGGGGTTTTAAAAAAGGCCCCCCCTGGAAATTTGAAAGGGGGGCCCCCTGGCTAATGAAAGGGGGGCTGACTCCCCTAGAGGGGGCCTGACTACAAAAAGGGGGGGCCCGCTACCTAAAATCCCAAAAAGGGGGCCGGGACTACCCCCACGTAGCAAAAGGGGGGGGGGTTTAAAATTTTCCTTGCCCCCTAGCAAAAAGGAGGCCCCAATTACCTGATATACAAAAAGGGGGCAAAAACTGCCTGTATTTACCAAAAAAGGGGACCCCTAAATTTCCCTTGTATAGTACCTAAAGGGGGCCCTTAAAATGCTTTATAGTACAAAAGGAGGCCAAAACGGGCCTGTATACTATTAAAGGGGAACCCCTAATTCCCTGTTTTATTTCCTAAAGGGGGGCCCCTAATGCTTGCAGCCTTTTTAAAAGGGGCCCCCCTAAACTACCTACGCTTACCTAATGGGGGAAACCACCAACCTACAGCCTAACTTTTTGGGGGAATCCCCAAACCCAACCTTTCCTACCCCAAACCTTTAACTGGGGGTCCCCCAAACCCCTTAACTGAAAGCCAAATTATTTTTCTAACGGGGGGCCTGCTTATCTACCTCCCTCCCTGGGGGATCCCTAGGTACTAGGATTTAAAATTTAATGGCTTGTACCCGTCTCCCCCCCGGGGTTTTTTTGGACTTAGGGGGGAATGGGTAAAGGGATGCGGGGAAAAAGTGAGGATTCTAAGATATTTGTGTGAAAATTTTTGCGGGGAAATGAGTGGGGGGGCCGGGGACAAGTTTTCATGGCGGTGGGGGAAACGGATGAGAAGAAAAAAGGGAAAAAGGAAGGATTTCAAGAGAAGAGAACGATCATCAGATAGGACATCTCCGGTGAGCCCCTGTTTTTCGGGGGTTTTTTTTTATATTGTAATTTTGATGGTTGGGCTGAGTGGGTCTGACCCCTAGTGGTCTCTATATGGCGGTGTTAAAAGTTGCAGCGTACATGGTTCCCGATTGTAAGAGTGGGGGAACACCTGGGCCCCGTGATAAAGGGGTTTCACTTTTTTTTTTGTGGTGTTTATTTTTAGAAGGTGGTAAATTTCGTGACCAAAGGGGAAAAGTGGGGGGGGGTTTTTGGATGTGGGCTGGGGGGGGGGATGTGGATGGGGTTATTAGCACTGTGTCTATGATATGCTTGACTGAATATGTGTGACCCAACTTGATATTGTAAATACACCAAAATAGTTTTTGTTTTGCACACCCGTATTATGTGGGGAAAATGGGTGCGTTTATGTCTGAGGGGGGCCCCCCTAACCTTTTCATGTCGTAGGGTGGGCCCCCCAGATTTAACTCCCCTGTGGGCCCCAGACCCCCCAGTCCGACACTGGGTGTCAGACAGAAGAAGGCCCACACCTCCAGCATATTTGTTACCAGGGTGGGGGGTGTGGGTAAACTGAAGCCTGCCGTAAGAGAGTGCAGCAAAGGAGGTTGTGTCAGCCAGGTTTCTGTTAAACCAAGGAAGTATAGGTTGCATGAGATGAAAACGTTGCTTATCTTTACACTTGCTCTCCAGCTCCATTATATCCTTTCTATAAACTGGAGCCCAGAAGTGAACAACAGATTCCAAGTGAGGCCGCACCAATGCTTTGTATAAAAGAATTTTGGAAAAAAAAATTAGTGCATCCTCTAAGATCAAACATCGGCTGTAGAATTTTGAATCTGTAAGGGGGCGTGTCTTGGGGAAACGGGAAAACCCCGGGCTTTCCCACCCCCCCTTTTTTTCTTGGGAAAGGGCTTTTATGCTGTGGGATATAACTGTCTAGCAAAATCAAAATTTCCATCTTTGTTGAAGTGTGGGTTTTTTGGGGTTTTTTCACCAGATCTGCGCCCGGGGAGGGTTGGGGCTTCCTCTTTTAAAGGGGTTTTTCTACTATATTGAACAACTTTCCTTTTGTCCTGTTTTCGCAATTTCAAAGTTTGAATTTTTAGTGTTTTATGGTTTTATGGCTGGCGTGATGAGCGTGAGGAAAAACCCGGTCTGTAAAATATAAACCCAAACCCGCAATGGCAGCCAAAACAGGAGAGGGTCCCAAAAAAGGGCTGTAATTTTTAGTAACCTGAAAGGGGCGGATGCAGTCCATACAGAGGGGATATTTGGAATAGGTAGGAGACTGGGAATGGACACATATTGCAAAGTGGGCTTGTTTTGCCAAAAAACTTTAATAGTGTTTTGCGATTTAAAACGTAAAA
>JAODAL010014151.1:0-88477 GCA_025379985.1 Phyllomedusa bahiana
CTGTAAAAGCTGATCTCCCCTTTGAAGTGGGGATGTCTGGCTCGGGCGTCCCCCTTGTTCCGCTGTGGGGCAGGGCATGCCGCTTATCTCCGTGCACTGACCTGACCGTTGCTTCAGGACCTGGGCTGAGCTGTCCGCACTCTCCGAGATCCTCGTCTGTGTCTGGTCCGGCCGCTGCTTCAGAGGCGCAGGTGCTGCGGGAGATCGGTCGTCTCCGTGTGCCTCCTCCTCTGACGGTCGTGGACTAGGCTGCAGATCCCGGGAGAGAGGTAGTTGTGGGGTCGGCGCTGAACTCTTCTGCCGCGTGGTACTCCGGTCTTGATCAGCCCGGCGGGAGGTGCGGGCTGATGATGGAGGGCAAGATGGCGCCGGCACTCGCCGCGCGCGGGAAATAGCGCCGTTGTCCTCCAGCCCTTGCAGCGGGGCGAAAAAATTAGATATAGAGAGTTCTGGCTTCTCAGCAGGTGTTCCAGGGGTGGTGTCTGCTTTCTTGCCCCGGTTTCGACCCATTCTTAGCGCCCAAATCTTCTGTAGTAGCAGGTCCCGAGAGGAGCTCACACAGGCTGCGTCTGCTCGCTTACATGGCAAGCCACGCCCCCTACAGTGACGTTTTTTGACGTCGCTGCAGACATTGGGGTTTGCGGCTCCGGGCCCTGCAGCTGCGCTGAGATCGGGATTGTACTACACAACCCTGATGCCAAAGCATCTATTGTGAGCACCGGGGAGCGGGGGAAACCTTCGCACCCTGGTGCTTTAACCCTCTGATTGCCGCAGATTGTCGCCGCAATGCAAAGGGTTTCCTTGCTCTATTGGGTGATCAGAACACCTGGTGACCAGACAGAGCCCGGGGAACGGCTGCACAGTCAGCCCTGGGGACCTAGAGTAGCCCTAGGGCTGTCTGTGTAATGCCAGTGACCAGGACAGACTGTGTGCTTTCCTGATCACTGCCTGTGTCAGACTGACACAGATTATAATGTATTAGCATGTATGAATATGCTAATACATTACTAAGTGTAAAAAAAAAATGTAAAACAGTTGTCCCCTTCATGGGATTTAAAAAAAAAAAAAGTAAAAAAAGCATAAAAAGTGTAAAAAAATGAACAAAAAAGTAAATAATAAAATAAATATTTAATAAAAATAATTGTGCATATATTACACACACAAAACAAAGATACACATATTAGGTATCCACACGACTGTAATAACCCGTAGAATTAATCTAACAAGTTATTAAGTGTGAAAGGTGAATGGTGTAAAAAATGTTAAATAAAAAAAAATTCTACAATTATTTATAAGTGAACTTAAACTATTCCCCCATTAAGTACAAGTTGTCTCGAATAAAACGAGACCTCATACAATCGCGTCATTGAAAAAATAAAAAAGTTACAACTGTTGAAATGCAAGGAGGCAAAAACAAAAAAAAAATGTTCTGTTCATTAACTAATTAAGGAGGGAATAGAAGGAAAAAGTTTTCTCTGTCAGATGAGCAATAATCAAATAATGAGTATTTACGAAGGAGCTTATAAAACTCTCTACAAAGTCGACACTGAGACAGCGTAGGCGGCCTGTTCTGAAGTTGATGACGGTCGATAGTTCCCGAAAAAGAAACATTAAAATCCCCTCCCATGAATTAACATAGCCAGCAACAAATTCAACAGTTTTCCTAACACTATTTTAAGGAATCTAAGCTGAAATTGTACAATTTTCCCATTCAAAAAAAGGTTTTTATTAAAGTATAAAGTTGTACAAAGCAGATGATATGCATTACAAATTAAGTCAGATGCAAAAAGAAATGACCTAGAGCAAAATAACACTTGTGCAAAAATCCACACATATATAACAAAGGTTGATAATATTAATGACATAACAAATGCATAGTAACAGCATTGAGAAACAGAATAAGTGCAAAACACAACCCTGTCACTATGTTACGATAGAACAAGTGAAACAATAAGCACCCATTAAGAACAGGCAAAGGTCTACCAATCACGCATGGAAGACAAACAAAAAAAAAAGGGGGAAGGGAGGGAAAAAGGGGGGAGGGGGGGAGACATACAATGATTACTAGGTCACAACAGGCCCGCGCCTAATGCACACCACAACACCCAAAGCCAGCACATCTCCATCTTTATGATAGAAAACCGCCAAGGAGGCCTGTCCAACAGGAAGGGTTATAACCCGCTACTCACCAGGCTTCTAGCTCGAAATTGAAAGATATAGTGGAGTGTCCTTAAAAGCAGACCAGTAGAACAAAGTTCTATGAAATTTGTGTAATTGATCAGGAGTTTGGGAGATCAGCTCCTCCATTCTCTGTGCAAAGTTAATCTCTGCAAACCACTCCTCCATAGAAGGAGGTGAAGAAGACTTCCATTTCCCCGGTATTATTGACTTAGCAGCCTGAAGCAGATATCTAAGAAGAGATTTTTTGAACCTATGTCAAACATAAAGAGCGACAAAGCTTCCAGTGAGTTAGGGATCAGGACATCCGTTACTTCCTTAATCACCTTTGTAACCAAGATCCAAAATCCCTTGATCAAAAGACATCCCCACCAAATATGCGACATGGTGATTTCTTTGCCCCCACAGCTCCAACACTAGCTAGAGACCTATGGGATCCATTTATGTAAAACGGAAGGCACCCTATACCATTTAGACAGCACCTTGAGGAAGGTTTCTTTGTGCCTAGAGGCTATAGCTGCCTTATGAGTCAACTGAAAACACCTATGCCACTGTGGGGCCAAGAAGGAGAGGATCAGCTCAGCCTCCCATTGGCGGCAAATGGAGGGAAGCTAGGGCAGAGAGGAGCAATTTCTAAATGAGTGATAGGGAATGAATTGGGCCAAAGAGGGCCAGTACGAGCTTCACAAGTACAGTAAGAGACCTGAGTAGGTCTAGTTTAGCTTTTGCTTTGTTAAAAAAATAAGATAATTGAATATATTGAAAGAAAGAGCAGGCAGACGCTCTTCCCTCTCTGAGAATATCGTCGGAGGATTTCAGTTTCCCTACCGATTTCACATGAAAGAAGTGCAGAGGAGCCTCCTTTGTGCCGCCTAAGAAGGCCTTTGAGGAAGCCCCTGGGGAAATTCTGGGTTATCAGTAATGGGCACACAAGGTCTGTTACGAACGATTAGACAATGTGAGCACTTCTGGGGAAGGAGAATAGCTAAGGTATGTTTCGTGCACAAAGAAGAGGGAAAAAATTCTTGGGTATATGGAGTCCAGATCCAGGTGAGCAAAGCCACAGATGGAGAACAGAGATCCACCGCAAGCTGGAACCATAATTTCCTGTCTCGGTCAAGAGCCAGTGACAGGAAGCAGGAATAGGCCAAAGCCAAGTAGTACAACTTACAATCTGGAAGACCAGCACCATCAGCATCCTTATGTCTGGTTAACGTATCGTACACAATTCTAGGCCCATGGGTGGACCAGACGAAGGAGGAGAAGCACCGTCTGATATTTTTTTCAAAAAGGAGGCAGGTATGGTTATGGGAATTGTCTGGAATAAATATTAAAAATTTGGAAGAATAGACATCTTAAGAGCATTCATCCTGCCAAACCATGAGAGGTCTTTGAGGATACAGGGTTAAACGCTTTCAACATCAGAGAGGATAATTGATCTGGGAACATTTTAAACGTGCAGGAGGTTGTATAATTTGGAGCAAAAGGTATGGAAGGTCTTAGCAATGTCATTAGTGCAATGTACCACAGCATTGGATTGGGTTTTTATAGAGGGGATGTGAGATTGTAAGATTTGGGAGAGAAAAGCCCTGGCCAGCACCTAACCGCTCTTATTACCATATTCATAAAACTTGCTATGGCAACACTGTATTATACAGCCCCAAGATGCTTCCAGAAGTCTCCTAACTGCCAAAAGGGCATCCTGTAGTTCCCTGAGAACTGGGGAGGAAAGGGTGCGTTTATGTGCTAGTTCCAAATGCGTGACTCTGGAGAGCGTGGTTTTAAGAGTCGCAGCCCTATCCCTTTAAATTCTGGAGCCATGTTTTAAGACCCCTCTAACCACGCATTTAAGGGCTTCCCACTGACTAACATGGATCATTAGCATGGTGTTCCAGAAATTGTGAGATGGTTTTACTGACCTCTGCAATGCAGAAAGTATCCAATAGTAGGCATTAATTTAGTCTCCAGTTCCACGTGGATAACTGGAGGGAGCAAAAGACAGGCGCGTGGTCATACCACAAAATATTCCCAATGGAAGTGGCCATCATTAAGGGAAGAGCAGAGTGTTGGATCATTATGTAGTCTAGGCAACTGTAAGACCCGTGGGGAGAGGAGTCAAAATAGTAATCGTTGTTGGATGGATGTTGTACCTCAAGCCTTCCTCAGCAGACAGTCAAGACCCGGGTAGCACTTGAGAAATGTCTGCACAATCAGGTTCATGATGTGTGCCAGGCAAGACATGTGTGTAAGTCTACCGATTCTAAGGGCAGCAAGGAGATTTCTCCCGTTGTTGCACACCACACTGCCTGGCTCCAGGTTCTTAGCACCGAACCACTGGTCAGTTTGAGTGCGCAGAGCCGTCCACAGCTATTGACCTGTATGTTGACAGTCTCCAACACACATTAATTTCAGAACGGCCTGATTTCTCTTGGCACTTGATGCTACCCATCGAGGTTGAGGATCAGAACTCTGCAGCATCCCTGCAGTATGGAAGACAGTCAGCCAAAACCCATCATCAGAGGCACTGTCATCCACCCAACTCACCCAGTGAGCAGTCAGTGAGATGTAACACCCTTAACCATGCTTACTAGTCCATGTAGTGAGATAGACTTTGGTGGACACCGATGCAGCCAGCGCGCTGGAGATCTTTTCTGCAACGTGATGGGCCAGGGCAGGGATGGCTTTTCTGGCAAAGAAATGCCTGCTTGGCATCTGATATTGGGGGCATGCCAGGGCCATGACATGATGGAACTTATCTGTGTCCACCAGGTGGAAAGGCAACATTTCCAAGGCCAACAGCCTGGCAATGCCGACATTCAGGCTTTTGGCTTTGGGATGATTGGGCTGAAAGTGTTTCTTCTGCTCCCACTCCTGGTACACAGAGGCTGGCTGCCGGACCTCTGTGGCCTTTTTTCTCCAAGTGACTCTTCCAAAGCAATTCATGCTTTACATGCATGTGCCTATTCATCCTCTACTGACGCGTTGACGGCAAAGCCGGCATATGACGTCAGTTGGCGAATCTGAGGCTTGATCAAAAAAGACCCAGGCTTCTCAGAACCTGGACCTCTTCGACGGTGAAAACCTAGTAGCGGTGTTTCCGCTGCCACCACTGACCATGGCTGTCAGATTAAAGTCAGCAGACTTGTGTGACAGCCAGACCGGCACTGTCACTACCCCATCATCCTCCTCCTCCACTGATAAGGTGCTCGCAAGCTACTGCTGAAAAGACCACGTTGGATCCGTAATGTCATCATCATCATCATCATCATCACAGGTGACTTCCTCTTCCTGACTGTCTACATCCTCAAGCTGCGGGCTAGAAGCCACAGGCACTGCGAGGCATTGCTGACCGCTTGGGATTTCTGCCAACTGAACAGCTTCCTTCTCCTCCTCTGAGGGCATCAGTGATTTGGCGTCAGAGCAGACAAAATCAACCTTTTTGGCCTCTTGCTCTTTTGAAATGCCCTCTGACCCCAACCACATTCTGTCATGAAAGAGCTCTCCAGAATATGGATTATATGGAGCGGTCTGTACATTGGGGGACATTTGAGCTGTGTTCGTTTCAGGTTGGACGGATGATGACGATGATGATGTCGTCATTTGTGGTCATGACTTAGAAGACGAGGAGGTAAAACCGATTGATGCAGATTGTGTTAACCACTGAGGAACAGATTGACGATACTCTTCAGTAATCAGACGCACAGGGAGCCGAACAAGTGATGAGAGGACTGATGGTCCTGCAACTGTCGATGTGCTCGCTTGTTTGTTGTCCGGAGCACTGAAAGAAGTGCCTTGTCTGTACCTCTAGCTCCACGTCCTACGCCCCTCCTTGCTCATTTACCACCTCTAGTTCGCTCCATGTTCAAAAATATAAATATTAAAAAGGTCAAGATTTGTTCACAGTCTCTTATTGAACTGTACTCCAAAGACAGCAAATCACAAGTGTTCTTGAATCCCTATAATTTCCAACTAGCAAATAGGATTATAAACAGAATTTTTTCTATGGAATATCTGTGTAATGGGGTTCTATGGAAGAACCCTGACAGCAAATCATCAGTGTTCTTAAATGCTTATACTTTGCAACTGGCAAACAGGAGTAGAAATAGAATTATTTCTATGGAATCTGTGAAATCGGGTTTTATGGAAGAACAGTGTCCCCCAGGTCTGGAGAGCATCAACCAGTCATTAACAGTCATAAAACCAGCTTTCACAGCATTTTTATTGCCCTTTTATTACTTCTGTTTATGTTTAGCCAAAAAACCCTATCATACCAGATATGACCTCTTGACCTGTCCGAGCCATAAAACTAGTCATAGGAAAGGTTAGAGTTTAAATGAACTGGCCAGACTCAAGGGTGACCTGTGGATGCCATCTAGTGGGCAAAGTCTGTAACACTCCTCATTAAGGATGAGTTGTCTGACCCACTTTATCATATTTCTAGCCAATTAGGTAAAAACTAATTATCATAATTAACTGATTGGGAGGTTTGGAGACCTGACATGGCAGAGTGGCCTATAAAATACACTGTCCAGGCCCAAATCATTGTCACAGTTTGAGGTTCAATTGTTGACTGAGCTGTGACCCATTTCTCCTTGCCCAAAGGAATAGAAAATCGTCTCCACTGTAAGTCTGAAGTTTTCTGCCATGAGTAAGGGCACGTGCAATTCACGCCCGAAACGCGTTAGCGTCTAATAGCTCCATCTTGCCTGAGTCTTGATTGACCACTGTACTGTTACACTGGTGAGTGTTTTTCCACTGTGGAAAATTCTTTTAATGCTATCTTCAATAAAGTTTTGATAAGATTTTATCCACCGGGACATGCGTGCTGGATAATTTTCTCTACTTGCAATTGTGCTGCTGTCAGCTTGGGACTGAACATCCGTGCACAGCATTTTTCCTACCTATCGGTTTATGAGGCTGGCTTCTCTACTCTTTTGTCATAACAGGGCCATCTTTTCCATTGGGCAAACTAGGCAGTTGCCCGGGGGCCTGACAAGTATGGGGGCCCCAGGTGGTATATGTATGTCCCAGGAATATACCCTGGCTCCTTTGGTTGGCTTTGCTTATTTAACGGTTTGTGTGTTTTTAGGATGTGCAAACAGTTAAAAACCATGGTGGAGAAGGGAACCAAAGGCTCCCTGCTCTGCCAATTAGTCTTGTAAGCTGCAGGTTGGCGGTTTCCAGACATAAGTGTCGTGATAATATGAGTGTGCTTGGTGGTGGCTAGAGGTATGGTCTAGTGTGATGTCATGTATTTGGTTAGGCCCCACTGCAGTGTTATGCCCAGGGGCTCATAATGCTGTTAAGACCGCTCTGCTCCATGTCACAAGCTGGTAAGTGTGAACGTGACCATTTGTTTTTTTTTAAATGAAGAACCATACCACGAAAAATGCTAAGGGTCGTACACCAAAGGTATTCCAGAAATACTGATGACTGCATTTGCAGGGATGTTTGTTCCAAAACTACCCAACATGGTTAGTAAAACAAATCTTACTTTGCACTTACAACATTCCACACAAATTCAAAATAAAACTTTGAATTTTAGTTTCTGGTTTCTCTATATGAATTTTCTGTTGAGTTCCAACGTGTGATTCCCTTGTAAAACTTTAACCTTTTCAGATTGCAACTTTCATAGGAATTTTGGTTTTATCTTCCACACCTTCCAAGAACCACAAGGTTTAATTATTCCATCTACAGTTTTTCCTTCTACATGGCCACACGAGAGTTTATTGTTTGCGAGAGAAGATGTACATTTTAATGGTTTCATTGTCCATACAGCATAGTGGGAAACACCCCAAAAATTCTATGTGGGGTGGAACATTAGCCCCATTAAGGACATTGGATTTTTTTCGGTTGACATGTTCGTTTTTTTCCCTCCTCTCCTTCCCAGAGCCATAATTTTTTTGTTTTTCCACCTACCTAGACATATGAGAGCTTTTATTTTGTGGGAAAAGATGTACTTTCTAATATTCTATTCACTAAACCGCAAAAAAATTCCAAGTGGGTTAAAATGTGAAAAAAAAGTACTTGCACCATGTTTGCAGTGTTTTTTTTTTATTTTACGTCATTCACTCTCTGGTAAAAATTAGTTCTCTGTATTCTACAGGTTGATATGAATGCGGAAATATCAAACACATAGGTTTTCCGTTATGTTTTGGTACCGTAAAAAAAAAATACAAACATTTTTGAGTTTTGAAATTTATGCCTCGGTGCCATTTTCTGCGACCAATAACTTTTTTGTACTAACACCTACAGACTTGATTCAGGCAGCATTTTTTGCAGCTGAAGTGCACTTTTTATTGATACCAGTTTGGAATACATGCTACCTTAATTTTTTCCAAGTTTTGGGAGGACATAAAAAACCTACAAATTTTGGCGTTTGGAATTTGTTTTCTTCTACAGTGTTCAGTGTACGGGATAAATGATGTTATATTTTAATAGATCTGACATTTATGGACACTGCGATACCAAATATGTGTAACTTTTTTATTTTTTTATTGGTAAAATGGCAAAAAGGGGAGTGATTTGAACTTTTAATATATATTTTTTTACACCTTAAAACTTTTTTTTTTTTTACTTTGAGTCCCCATAAGGCGCTTCACCACTAGGGGGCATGATTGTTTCTACACCTAATGCATTGTATGAACAATGCATAAGGGTGTACCAATATGGTGGTTTCCCCACTTCCTGCTTGGGGCAGGAAGTGGTGAAACCGAAAGCATGGCAGCAATTGAAGCCTTCACAAGGCTTCCAGCTGCCATGTTCTCCGATCAGAACCACACGATTTCGCCACAAGGGCTCTGATCGGAGTAAAGCACTGTTTCTCATTCATTTAGATGACGCAGCCATCGCGGCAGCTCATCCCGCGCTGCAACTGCTTAGTTTTAGCTGCAATTAGCTGCTAACACCCGGCAGTTGTGTAGTGGGATCACGCTGTGATCCCGTTACAGAGCCCTTTAGCGACCCTAGGATGTACTCATACGTGCAGGGCCGCAATTCCGCCATTTTTGCAGGGGTTCAGTTCTCAATTATTTCACTTTTCAGTATAAATGATGTATTATCTGTAGGTAAATGATTCTAGTGATACCAACTTCATAGTAAGTTTTAGTACTTCAATAAAAAAAAAATTAAATTTTTTTACATTTTTGTTAAATTGCCAGTTTCTGTGACTAATAACTTTGTTTATTCAGTCTCTGGACCTCAGCAAAGGCTTATTTTTTATTGGTTGAAGTGTAGTCTTTATTGTTTTTTTACTTATTATTTGGGGACATGAATTGACCAAAAAACCCCACAATTTTGTCATCTAGATTTTTTTCTTCTTCTATGGTATTCATTAGTTGATCGAACTGTTATAGAAAAGTTAAGTTCTAGTAGAATTTTTCGAATTTTTAGAACTCGAACCGAATATTTTACTGTTTGTTCGAGTAAAGTTCTAGTTCAAAACATAATTTTCAGTTTTGTTTTCAGTGGCTTTCTGCAGTTTTAGCGGGCATCCAATCCCCTTTCTGCACTTTTGGTGGCCATCCAATCAGTGCAGAGCACAGAGAAGTGTCAAAAACATCATCGCTGAGGTGTAGGGCTCTCATTGGCTGCTAAAATCACACGACCATATATATTTCACTGTATTGTCTTGTGAACGCCATTTTCAGCTCACTCTCTGTACAGTACAGACTGCTCTTATTTCAATAGCATTTTCCTCTCAATAGACTTCAATAGTTAGGGAGTTTGGTATTGCTGGCTGCATCTTTTCCACACCCAGAAGCTGTTATTTGGCGACATTTGCTGGCTTATATAATGCCTAACTCTTATATACATGAATATATTATACTGAGTGCTTGGATTTGCTAAATCCTAATCAGTGCCCAAAAGTTTAATTTTTGCAGTTTTGGGGGTTCAGCAATTGTATAACACACCGTCTCCAAATCTCCTATGTGTCAAAGGGGCTTTTGGGCCCCCTCAGGATGTAGAGCCCCATAGCAGCTGCTACCGCTGCACCTCCTATAGCTATGCCCATGCTTACATGCTGTCCTCATCTTTTCAATTAGCTATTGAAAGGAATGAAGTATTTTAGCCTCTCAGTTTTTTTCTGTCACTCTTAGAACCAAATTTTTTTCACTAAGTTGTTCCTCGTATCCACTTTACTGTTATGGATGGTAATTCCAGCTTCTCCTCACCTGTATAGATATAAAAATTAACCTGGACATCTACCTCCAAAGACTTTAATGGGGTTTGAAGTTAGAGGACGAATAGAACTTCGAACCGAACTCACAAAAGTTCGAGGTTCTAATTGAACGAGAACTTTTTACTGTTCGCTCAACACTAGTATTCATCATATGAAATAAGTTATATTTTAATTGATCAGACTTTCATGATTGAGGCGATAGAAATTCTGTACAACTTTTATTTGCAAAATGGCAAACCCGAGGGGAAATTTGCTTTCCAAATAAATGGAAAGCTGTATGTTGCCTGATAGAGTGGGCTTAGTGGGTAAACCGGCTCCATACACCCTTCAAGCTATTTGGACATGTGGCTATGTCCAAAATGTGTGAAGGAGATATCCACTTAAAACATAAAAACTGCTTCTCTCGTGTCATACAAAATTTGACTTCATTGTTAAACATTTCCCACATTCCGAACATGAAAATAGTTTCTCTTCTGTGTAAATTTTCTCATGTAAAACAAGTTCTACTTTATTTGAAATATATTTCCCACATTCTGAACACGAATACGGCTTTACTCCTGTGTGAGTTCTCTCATGGCTAACACAATCTGATTTACGTTTAAAGCTTTTCCCACATTCTGAGCAAGAATGTGGTTTCTCTCCTGTGTGGGTAATCTCATGTTTAATAAGATCTGGTTTACATTTAAAGCTTTTTTCACATTCTGAACACGAAAATGGCTTTTCTCCTGTATGAATTCTCTCATGTATTATAAGATATTGTTTGGAAGTAAATAAATTTCCACATTTGGAACATGAATATGGCTTCTCTCCTGTGTGACTTCTCTCATGTGTAGTAAGATGTGCTTTACGTTTGAAGCTTTTCCCACATTCTGAACATAAATATGGCTTCTCTCCCGTGTGATTTCTCTCATGTCTAATAAGTTCCGATTTAAGTTTGAAGCTATTCCCACATTCTGAACATGAATATGGCTTCACTCCGGTGTGAATTCTCTCGTGTCTAACAAGTCCTGATTTACGTTTGAGGCTTTTCCCACACTCTGAACAGGTATATGGCTTCTCTCCTGTGTGAGTTGTCTCATGTAGAACTAGATGTGATTTTCTTGTGAAGCTTTGCCCACATTCTGAGCATGAATATGGCTTCTCTCCTGTGTGAATCATCTCATGTCTAACAAGTTCTGATTTACGTGTATAGCTTTTTCCACACTCCGAACATGTATATGGCTTCTCTCCTGTGTGATTTCTCTCATGTATAGTAAGGTATGATTTTCTAGGGAAAGATTTCCCACATTCTGAACATGAATACGGCTTCATGTGAATTCTCTCATGTTTAACAAGTTGTGATCTACTTTCAAAGCTTTTTCCACATTCTACACAGGAATGTTTCCTCTCTGTGTGAATTCTTCTGTGTGTCCAAAGATCTGAGCTTTCTGTATATGGTTTACCACATTGAATCCTTTGACCCACTTTCTGGCCTTTACTTCGGGTAACTATCTGTAATTTCTCAGCAGAAGGTTCTTCATGATTCGGAGCATTCGAATATAGAGCTGTTCTCTGAAGTCCTAGATGTACATTAATAGTAGCTAGGTTTTCTTCTAAAGAGTGCTGCTTGATCCTTCCATCTTCAACTTCATCATTTAGAGATGACATAAAATGTTCAGAATTTGCTGTGGAATTTTCTGTGAAGATTAACAACAGATTTAATGAGTTTACATTTTTTGTTATGAACTTATCTACTTTGTGGTTTACAACATTCCTATCAAGGTGATTTCACAAAAAGCTTATTCGGGAAATCTGCTACTGCAGTTTTCTGAGCCAAAATAAGTATTGCAATACACAACGTGGAAATCCCTAAAGAAGCATTTATGCTATCTATCATACATGAAAAAACTTTGAGACTCTCGGTTCACATAAATTTTTATCAAAAGATGTTAAGCTGCCACGACTTTCAACGTGATCTCAAAATCGGGCAGTCCTATCCTATCTTTACCTCTCCCCAAACGAGCCCAATCAGGCCTCCCGCTGGGGCAACCGACCTCCATTATTTAGAGTAGAAAAAATAAAAAACACCCAACCTGCAACTGCCCTTCTTATGACAGCCTGTGAGAGTGGGCGGGGAAGAAACACAAAATGGAAGCACCCCTTCCTTCCCATATAGGTTTAAAAATCAAAGTACACCGATATAAACGTAAGTTTTCTGCACACAAAAACATTTCTGAAAAAACGATGCAAACCGGTGCCACGGAGGGTGCGCACACATGTAATTATACATGAAACCACACCGACCCCGCCAGCGGCATTTTTCTTGCAAAAAGGGCAAACACAACGTGGAAACCCCTAAAGAAGCATTTAGCTATCATCATACATAAAAAAACTTTAGACTCTGGGTTCAAAAATTTTGTAAAAAGATTTTTAACTCCCCCACGACTTTCAACGGATCTCAAAATCGGGCAGTCCTATCCATCTTAACCTCCAATTTTTTGACAAAATATGTAAACCGAAGTCCAAATTTTTTTAAAATAAGTATTGGACTCAAAAGGAAGAACTTTTACTTATTTTT
Source organism: Phyllomedusa bahiana (assembly GCA_025379985.1). NCBI lineage: Eukaryota > Metazoa > Chordata > Amphibia > Anura > Hylidae > Phyllomedusa > Phyllomedusa bahiana. The sequence continues at coordinate 12,918 of JAODAL010014151.1, forward strand.
TTCCACAAAATCAACTACTGGTAAAAAAAAAAAAAAAAAAAAAACACATAGTGGCAGATATCCAAAGGCTGGAGACACATACGCTATTCTTGTTCTAGTTCTTTGAGCCAAAGCCAGAAATGGATCCAAAAAGGGGAGAAATCAAATTTTTTACTTTTGAAATTTTCCCAAAAATCCACCAAAAAAGTTTCCTGTTTTTTTCAGCTTTAAAATTTTAACATTTTAAAATTTTCATCAAAGTCCCCAGGATTCTGAGCTGCACCCATCACCCTTTTAGACATAAACCCTTTAAAAGGGTAAAATTGTAAAAGAACGGGCCGTTTGCTGCTGACACACTGGCTCTTTAAACCAATTTTGCATTCACTTTATACTCAAGAGGGGCTTTTTCCTTGTCACTTTTACTCCCTGGATCACTTTTTTAAATTTTTGGTTTTTTTTTTTATTAAAAATGCAAAAAAAAAACCCAAAAATTTTTCCCCTTAGCATGACCCCAAAAATCTTACCATTTAGGAGGTGCAAGGCTAACTCTCTTTCAGCAGGATATTCGTAAAGCAGATACTGTCACCTTTGAAGGTAAAAAATAGGGCCCTTTCGTGTCATTGGTTTGGTGAAAAAGGGGATTTAAAAAGGTCTATGGGTAGGAATTTTTTGTATAAAGGGAAAAAAAAACACGAATTGGGAGTTTTTCAAGGGTGTCTCAAATATCAATACAGATCACAATATCCAACCTATATCAAACTTACAGGCAGCATAAGGGTTTTCAAAAACCATCCCGGGAGACAGACCCCCAAAAGGGCTAAAAAAAGATAAAAAAACCCAAATGGATAAGGGGGGTTATGGGGAAAAAATGGTTCTTTTCCCCCCCTGTTTGGGTCATTTTAGGAGGGAAAAAAACTTATTTAATAATTGGGAAACTTTGTTTTTAAGGGTTTAAAACCTTTTGCTATCCCCCCCCTACCCTTGGGGGACTATAATAAAAATACAGGGGGAACTTTTTTTTTTCACGGCGATTTTTAAAGATTTTTCCACCTTAACAAAGAATGGGGGAGGTTTGTAAAATTTTTTTAGTTTGGTTTACTTAAAAGGCGAAAGACAGGGAAAAAAAAAAAAAAATCCAGAAAATTTACATTGTTTTGATTTTACCCTTTAAAAAAACCCGCATTTTTATTTTCATTAAATAAGTTTTTGATCACGACCAAAACGGCAAGAATTCTGGGGTCTCAGAAATTTTTATTTTAAGAAGCCCTCCTAAGTTATATTTAAAAGGGATAATTGCAGGCGTAATTATGCCACAACAATTACCCGGGGGTTTTTAGGACATAAGCCTAGCTTTACTCCCCGAACATAGGGGCCCCGTGCACAAAAATTGGAATCATTTTACTTCCCTTTGAAAAGAGTTTTTTTGGGGGCTCGGACCTGGGGAAAATTCCCTTGTGTGGGGAGGGGGGAGCTTGGGCCCCTTTTCCCTATTGGGATTGGGGAAAAAGCCCTTTTTATCTACACATTGGGTGTCACCTTTCCCTTGTAATTTCCCTCAGTGATGATAATGAGGAGACCCCTTTTTACAGAAGAGGAAAGTGTCAGCTGAATTTTTGGGTTTAGTGACCCCCCGTGAACCCGCCCGGAAATTCAGGATTTATCAGAAAATAAGTGATAGGAAAAGTAAAGAAAAAAACCCAACAACAAAAATCCTTATTTAAAAAATCCTCATATAAAAAACACAATATAAACAATAGGTTATTTCTATGAAAACATTTTCCCTTTTAAAAACTCCTAACAAGGCCAAACCCTGCCCCCCACACACACCCAAAGTAAATAGGCCAATAACCCAGCTCTATTTTTCCTTACCTTTTTGACCATAAGAAAACCGGTTTAATTTTCCAAAAACCCCCAACATGACGTCCCCTTTTAAAAAATCCTTTTGTCCTTCTAAAAACCCCCCCAAATCCTCCTGGGGGAAATAGGGCAGCGACCCCAGACACCCTTTTAAAAAAACCCCGACACACCCCCAAAATTATACGGTCAACACCCAGACCCCCCCAGGGGTGTTACTGTATAATTCCCAGCATTCCCCCCAGAGCACGTCCCCTCTCCAGTCAGCACTCCGTCATTTTGTTGGTGATTCTAGGATTTTCTGCTTATTTCCCTCTCATGTACATGAATGCGGGGGAGGCTCTATGAGGGGGCCCCGGTCCATCCCCCGACACACAGGGACAGCCGGGGGCCCACACAGTCACCTACGTCTTCCACTACTGTGAAATCCTTGTAGGAGAGAAAATCCCTGGTCAGTGACCGACCCAGAAATCTGTGATAAAACTGATTTATTCCGCCCTGGAGACGTCCACCCACAGGGTGGACATCCGAGCTGTGACTTTCCCTGATAACTTCCTCTGGCAAGAAGTGTAAACTAAGCCCTTTTGTAGGGGAAATGCTTATGGTCGGCAATTATAGTTCATCACTTATTAAAAAGATCCCATATATTTGTATTTTAATTTTATCAGAATCGATGCCTTTTATGTTTTGGCAAAACCTCCGTTACATAACCGGGACAACCCCCGGGAAAAGTATCAGCTGAGGATTTGCTTCAGGGATATAGTAGGAATATATCCATGATAGATGAAATTCTTTTTTTGTCTGTAACCTATATAAAGTGTAATCATTACATTCATAGATATACCTCTCTTTCCCTTTCAAACTTTGGGGCCCTTCAACCACTTCCTCAACTCCAATATGGCAATTGGTGGAAGGTCGTTATCTCGATCACAGTTTCAGATGTAATGATTGAGACAACAACCTTCCACCATTTTGTTGTCTGTCCTTAAACCTTTTCTATTTTTTTATGTGTATTTGTTAATGACATCTCTATATGAAATCCCAATAATCCTTTCCTCAGTAGATAGGAACAAATTGTGACCCCTCTGTGTAGGTCTCTGGTAACTCCACATCGGAATATGGGGGTCATTTCTGGAGACCATTTTTTAAAAAGAGATTGTTAAACTAGAAACCTAAAGCCTAAAACTGAGAAGGGACCCAAAGAACTGTTTTGCAATGAGGAAAGCAGGGGTGGCAACATGATAGAAACCTTAACAAATCATTGTAAAATCAACAGTGACTGTAAACCTGCCTGGGATAAACATATACCTCTCCTAATATGAAAATAAAATAACATAGGAAAGGCAACTAGATGGATGATGTGGTCACCTATAGTTGACATCTTCTATATTTCTATAAAACAGTCAAAATAGTGGGAAAAAACGTCTCCTCCTATTATGGATTTTTTCTTCTATCATTGACTTGTTAAATAATAAAGATGATAGAAATCTAGAGAAGTTACCTCTCCGGTCACCAGGTGTAGGATCTCCAAGGTGAGGTCTAATATATCTTCTGCTGATCTCATTCCTGTCCGGGGTCCATCCTTGGTGGGTTCTTTCCCAGGAAAGGAACGCTGTGTATGAGAATAGGAGAAAACTGGATTAACTGGAAGGTTCTAGTACTGCAGGAGCCTTTATGGAGAAAAGAGTGGCCCCAAATCCTACAGGGGCCACATCATTTGCGACATACAGAACCTTTGGGTGGCACAGGAGAAGCAGCTTCTCAGACCCATCACCAAAAGGATACAGGGTGTTCCCAACACATCCACGGGAAAATTCCATAGTGTCTGATAGATGAGGCCCCACCTCTGGGGGGCTGCGCTCAGCTGTGTCTGTAACTCCTATAGAAGTGAATGGAGAGACCCCTGTACATGTGTGGCCTCCTCTCTGTCATCCCCCACCTGGTTTGCGGGGCCCCATCTCCATGGGGGTCGGGTCTGTTCCCAGAGTGAGACCCTCATCAATCAGGACACTTATGGGAGACGCTGTGGAGACATCAGAAATGTCTATGTTGGGAAAACCCCTTTATGTTATAACTGATGAAGGACTTGATCATCAGGTGAGAAAAGCAATATAAGCCATTGCCCCAGACTTGAGGACCTGACACACGGCTGATACGGGGAGGGCGTTTCCCATCACAGTGATTGGGATAATTCACCATTTTAAGCTTTATTAACAATCAGACGCTGCACAGTAAATGTGTCGGCCTCAGTGAATGCTGACAGTGAGCAAAGCCCTCAGCGGGGCGCTGTTTATCACTGACTCCACACTGACTGATTATACGCCCCCAATCATGCAGCTTTCACCCCAAGGGCTTTGTGTGTGACCCCACAGTGCCCCAGGACAGGTGCGGAGCGTTGGAGCCTCAGTGCTGCTCATTACAATCACGGGGACGAGCTCTGTGTAGCAGCAAAAACTCTACTAGGACAGACGGCGGCGGAGCTACAGCTGTTATCACTGAGGAGAGAAAGCCGCTGATCTCCAGGAGAAGATCCAGGGATAACCTGACACTCAAACAAGCTTAGATCTAAGAACAAAAAAAAAAAAAAAAAGAAATGTAAACAATGAAAATTAAAACAAGAATTGTCCCTTAGAATTCGGGTCAGAGTTCAATTTGACCCAAATATCAGCAATTTGATCTGGGTCAGCCAACTGAATTTCGGTATTCGTGGGAAAATCATCTATACACATAACAACCAACTCAGCAGCCTATGAATCAGATCGGCAAAAGGAAGTGTATCTTCCATCCTCGATTTGGGCAAGATGCTTATTGGATCACTGCATCACCGGACATCAGACCCTGCCCTGGTATATCTATGCAGAGCCGGGCTGGGATAAGGAGCCATTTTGAATTAGATGATTGACAGAGAAGGACGCATGTGTGTACCTATGTACTGCTGTGTGCTGCTAGAAAAATCCATCACCTCTGAACTCCGCTCTGTATGCTAGGAGTAGTGATGAGCGAACAGTAAAATGTTCGAGTCGAACTTCGAACAGTAGTGGTGTTTGGTTTGAGGTTCGATTCTAACTCGAACCCCATTAAAGTCAATGGGAGAAGTTGTTCAGGTTAATTTTTATACCTATACAGGTGAGGAGAAGCTGGAATTACCATCCATAACAGTAAACTGGATACGTGGAACACCTTAGTGACGAAAAATTGCGGGGGCCCAGACGCCTCGTGGACCCATAAGAAGACACAGATATTGGAAATGGCACAGAGTAACTGGCAGGAGCAACATTACACTTTTTGCACCAGGGCCCAAGAACTTCAAATTACGCCTCTGCTTGCAAGCTTTGTACATGCGATATATGTGGTGGCAGCAACAATATCCCAATTGTGAAAAGGGAGGTTCAGCTGGCAGGGGCATAGTTATAGCTGGTGCAGCGGTAGCAGCCGCTATAGGGCCCTGCACTCTGAGTGGGCCCAAAAGCCCCTTTAACACATAAGATGACACCGGTATGGGAAATGGCCCATGGTAACTGGCAGGGATGCCAATAGGGTAGTACTCCTGTCAGGGGCCTTAATCAAAAAGGTGCTCACTGATATATTAAAAAATAGGAACTATTAATGAGTGGGGCCCCATTTGATTTGGCAGTATGGGGCCGTGAAGCTGTTAATAGATGACTGATGGCAGCCCTGGTAACGGGGGAGGGGAGGGTCTTGGAGGGAGGGAGAGGAATTCACTTTTTGCACCAGGGCCCAAGATCTTGATCTTTCGCCTCTGCAGTCTGGACTAGATTAGACGGCAGTACCATTGGTGGCAGCGAGAACATGCCACTGGGGAACATGGAGGTTCTGGATCGACAAGATTAGACAGCAGTACCATTGGTCGCAACGAGAACATGGCAATGGGGAACAGCCAGGTACCGGTTCCACTAGATTAGACAGCAGTACCATTGTTGGCAGCAAGAACATGCCAATGGGGAACATTGAGGTTCCAGTTTGACAAGATTAGGCAGCAGTACCATTGGTGGCAGCAAGAACATGCCAATGGTAAACATCGAGGTTCAGGATAACAGGACTTAGTACATTTGGTGGTAGTACAGGTGAATGTATTTAAAAAATAAAGATTTGGAGGGCTACAAGGAGGAGGAGGAGCAAGAGGTGTATTCAGTGCACATCAAGGTCATACAGGTGTATATTTCAAAATAAATTCAGCCATAAGCTTGTTAATCCAGCTGCTGGCATCAGTAGAATACAATTTGTAGAAGCAGCAGGCACAGGAATTCCAGACATGAGATGTAGTGCAGCTTAAATGTGTATTTCACATTGTCCAGAAGACGTGCTACATTTTACTAGTCAGTGACATCGGCAACCGGGGCAACAATATCGTCAGAGATCCACGTTTGATTCCTATTGATAAATGTCAAACGATCCACATTGTCAGGGGAAAGACGGATACGTTTGTCAGTGATCATCCTGTCAGCTGTGCTGAATGTGCATTCTGAGATAATGCTGGCTGCTGGGCAGGATAAAACCTCTATGGCATGTCGAGCAAGCTCAGGCCACTCATCCAGTTTGGACATCCAGAAGTTGAATGGGTGCAGACTAATTCCAAAAACATCAATGTTGAGCTGCAGGTAGTCATGGACTATGGTCTTAAGGCGATCTCTGTGTATCTGAATGCTGCTCTGCCTTGCAGGCGTTGGTGATGTGGTAAAAATCGATCGCCAGATGTCACCCAGTAGGGTTCTGCCACACTGCCTGCTGCAGCTATTTGCTATTCTACTGCTGCTGCATTGCTGATGTTGTTCCACTATGACCTTAGAATGTGAAGACGCAAAAGATGTCTCGAGTTGGCCAATGAGCACTGTCTCGAAATTCTGCATTCTACTGTCAATTTCTGTGGGTGGAAGACAACCAATTGGCAAGGTGTAGAACAAAAGATAATTTTACACCTAATTTATTATCTTAACACCGGGATCTCCCAAGCCTCGGGGTTGAGGGGCACTAACGGGATCTTCCTCCTCCTCCTCCTGTAATCTGTGCTAACCTCTTACCATTGAAGGGTAATCAGTACCGGTGGTATCTACCCCTGCCTCTTCCACTTCCTCATCATGACCGTCACCAGAGCCCTGGCTAGGCTCATGCACTCTACTTTGTGAGCTGAACTGCTGTCCTGCACCCGCCCTCGACCTAGAACCACTGCTTAAAGAAGACTTATAAGGGCTTTCTACATCATCCGGCGAGTAAGGCTCTGTGTCCGCCTCCTCCTCCATGACTGCTGGGACTTGCCGTAGAGTGCCTAACACTTGTTACAGTAAAAATATAACCAGAACGGTCATGCTGACAAGGACATCACCCCAACTGACCATTTTGGTGGCCTCTTCAAACACCCCGACTTCCACACCACTGTTAGTCATGCCATGCGACATTTCATACTGCATAATGTCATTACGCTGCTGCCGTAATCGCTGGAGCATGTGGAGGGTGGAACTGCAGCGTGTTGCCACATCACATATCGGACGGGGAGGCCCAGATCACGCTGCAACGATGCCAGTCATGCTGAAGTAGGGTGCAAATGCCGGAAGTGTGAGCTAAGACCTCGAGCCTTCCTCAGCAGACAGTCAAGACCCGGGTAGCACTTGAGAAGTTTCTGCACAACAAGGTTCATGACGTGTGCCAGGCAAGGGATGTGCGGAAGTCTACCGATCTTAAGGGCAGCAAGGAGATTGCTCCTGTTGTTGCACACCACCTTGCCTGGCACCAGGTCTTAGCCCCCAGCGACTGGTCGAACTGAGTGCGCAGAGTCATCCACAGCTCTTGACCTGTGTGTTGACGGTCTCTATGACACATTAATTTCAGAACGGCCTGGTTTCTCTTGACTCGTGATGCTACCTGTTGAGGTTGGGGATCTGGACTCTGCACCATCCCAGTAGTGTTGAAGAGTGTCGGCCAAACCCATCACCAGAGGCACTATCATCCGACAAACTCACCCAGTGAACAGTCAGTGATATGTAACGCCCTTGACCATGCTTACTAGTCCATGTGTCTGTAGTGAGATGGACTTTGGTGGATACAGATGCAGCCAACGTGCTGGTAATCTTTTGTGCAACGTGGCGGGCCAGGGCAGGAACAGCTTTTCTGGCAAAGAAATACCTGCTCAGCATCTGATATTGGGGGCATGCCAGCGCCGTGACTTGGCAGAACTCATCTGTGTCCACCAGGAGGAAAGGCAACTGTTCCAAGGCTAACAGCCTGGCAATGCCGACATTCAGGCTTTTGGCTTTGGGATGGTTGAGGTGAAAGCGTTTCTTATGCTTCCACAACTGGTACAGAGAAGGCTGGCTGCCAGACTGGCTGCTGTATGGGGTGCAGGTCACACTGGTGGAAGGGGAAGGTGTAGGCTGTGTTGCTGGTGGTGGGAATCGGCCAACAGTATCTGGGACAGGAGATGGTGCTTGCTCATGCTGCTCTGGCACATCAGCAGCAGAGGACTGCTTAGGCTTGGAAGTGGCAGAAGAGGAGGAGGCAGAAGATGTCACGGTGGTTGGAAGGCCAGGACCTGTGTGGCCTTTTTTCTCTACATCAATTCATGCTTTTCATGTATGTGCCTGTTCATGCTTGTGGTGCTTAAACTCTTTTCATTCTTTTCTCTACTGATGCATTGTCAGCAAAGCCGACATATGATGTCAGTCGGCGAATCTGAGGCTTGATCGAAAAAGGCCCAGCCTTCACATGTCCTGGACCTCTTTGACTGTGAAAACCTAGAACCGGTGTTCCCGCTGCCAACACTGACCATGGCTGGCAGGATAATAACAACGGACTTGTACGACCGCCCTCTCCCTTTCTGAGGCCAGACCCGCATTGACACTATCCCATCATCCTCCTCCTCCACTGATGATGCACTCGCCAGCTGCTGCTCAAAAGACCACATTGGATCCGCAATGTCATCATCTTCACAAGTGACTTCCTCACAGTCTACATCCTCAAGCTGTGGGCTAGAAGCCATAGGCACTGCGAGGCATTGCTGAACGCTCAATATTTCTGCCGTCTGACCAGCTTCCATCTTCTCCTCTGAGGGCATCAGTGATTGGGCGTCAGAACAGACAAACTCATCCTCTTTGGCCTCTTGATCTTTGAAATGCCTTCTGACCCCAACCACATTGTGTGATCAAAGAGCTCTTAGAATCTGAATTTTTTGGAGGGTCTGTATTTTGGGATTGTGACATTGGGCCCGTGTTTTGCTTCGGTTGGACTGATATGTTGTAAAACGAACATTTGTGGCCGTGATTGAGGGAAGAGGAGATAAAAATCGCGGGATGCAGGGCGATAACCACTGAAAACATTGTTCAGTAATAGAGCACGGGGAACTGACAAGCGCTGACGGCCTGACGGCTGCGCTGACAAGTGCTCGCTTGTGTGTTGTCGGAGCACTGAAGGAGTCCCCTTGTCTCGTACTCATCTCTATTTTTTGGACTTAAAATCTGCAAAATTAACTTTTGGGTTGAGTAAGATTTAGTAGCAAGAGAACTCTATTTCCTGGATATATTTCTGTAGAAAAAACACAGAAATATTTGAAAGGTTTTCTCCCCAAAACTGCCAAAAATGAAATTTTTCCCACTCAACCAACTATTTTAAAATATTAAAAGTAGTGTGCGAAAAATTGTTGGAGCCCCCCAATCATTGAAATAAATTAAACATGGTCATTGTTTTAACCCCCAATGGGGCCCTACACCCAGAATACATTTTTGACACTTCCCTTTTTTTCTCCTTAAACTAAATTTGAATGGCCGCCAAAGTGCAGAAAGGCGTTAAAAACTATTAAAATGGTGTGTCGAATGCCATGTAAAACATTTACTCGAAAGAACAGTAAAATGTTTGGTTCGAGTTCAAGAAAATCGAGATGTTCGACTCGAACTTTTCTCGAACGATTCGATCAACACTAGCTTGGAGGCAGGAATCGGGACAAAGCAGATAAAAGCATGTAGCCTAGGAATACATAAGGGGACATAAGGGATCACAGAAAACGGCATCACTTGCTTGTTTTTTTTGGTTTTGATTACCTTTGGGTCATTTTGGTAATTTTCCTCTTTGCAGTCAGTTACAAGCACTGTGCCGCTTACTTATGGATGGTTTGGGTTTTTAATTACTCCGTTTTATGCCTGGAAAACTTTGAAGTGCGGAAAATCTCTCCCTCTGTCTGCAAACCTCTCGTGGAAGTACTTAAGGATTCTCCATGAACGATTTTGTTTGTCATTACAAATCATGAGGAAAGAGAAGCAATGGGGGCGGTGGGAGGACATTGCACAATGACCCTCAATCAGTCCCACACATCCAAGCTGTACTAGAGCTCCCAGCTGGGAAAAGGTCCGGGGTTTTCCAATTTCAATGTGGTGTTGGTCACCCTTTAAACCACAACACACAGAAGATGGGTAAAAGGGAAGGACACAGCATGGGTCACCTCACCCCAACCACTTCCTCCCCCCCCAAAGGCACTGAGCAACGGGTGCATGAACACCCCCCCTCATCTTCACCCCATGCAAAGCTCCAGAACTCGGAGTCATCGGCTGGTGAGTGCGAACTTTAAAAAAATAAAATAACATGACCAAGTCTTTTCTATCCCCGATTATGTCCAAACCTTAATCTTCTCTGAGGAGGAAGCCCAGGGTATTCTATGCCATGTGTTGGGGGGGGGGAGAGAAGTCCCCTCCCAGTACTTACGGGAACAAAGGAGAAAGGTGATAAAAAAAAGTTTTTTAACCCAAATGGTGTAAAGGCTGCAGAGCAGAGGAATGGAAAAAAGGAAGGGGGATATTACAGAGCGAAGCCTCCGGGTGGTTATCTTTTTCCCTCTCAGAATTCACATTATGTGCCCAGTGTGGGAAGAAAAGCCTTTTCAAGTGCAATGACAGCTGCAATCCTGTACCCTGTGTAAAATATGATCCGGGGTTGTCTAAATGAATATGAGCATGGCGACCCCATTAAGGACTGTCCTATAGAGCTGTGGTAAAATTTGCTGCTGAGTGCAATTCCCAGGTTCCCCAGGCCTGCTCCATTACTCCCTGCTATTTTTTGTAAATTTAGGGCTCATTCATACGACAAAATCATCCCAGCCTTACGGTAATCCCAGTTTCATAGAAAACTATGGTTTACTCTTTTCTCCTCCCGGGCGAATCCCCGCGGGGGAAAAGTGACTGAAAAATATTTACGGCGTGTACCGCCGTAAAAATGCTGTCTATGGGGCCGGCGAGCTGCCGCCCCCCCCCCGCCGTGCGCTGGCCCCGGGTAATTGGGGGGCGAAATCCCTCCCCGCATTTACGCGGCAATAACCCTGTGAACATTCCTTTAGACATAAAGTACTGTCCCTTTAAAACTACTCTTTGCACCATTGCTTTTCACCCGTCTATTTTAAGGGACTCCCCCCAACCTTTCCCATACTTCCGTGCCCCTTTCCGGGGGGATCGAAGCGATTCTTGTTTACTAATTCTTGGTTTCTTGACTTCTTTTCCTGACTTGCCCCTGTCTGCCCCCCAGCTTGACCTTCGTTTTTGTTCTTGACTAAAAAAGAACTCCACCTTCCCTATCCTTTTGCTCGTAGTAGGGTTAAAGGGTGAAAATAAGGGGTCTTTAACCGCCCCCAGCGGGTTGATACAGAATTTGCAAGTGATCCCCGTGGGGCCCCCCCTCCCAGAAATTTTATGATCTTTTCAACCGCATTGAACACGTAGGTGGAAAATGTGAGGTGGAAACAACAAAGGGTCGAATCCTGTGACCTCAGTAACTGGAAACCCCGGATATTTTTTTAATTTTCCCAAAAAGGAAAAATTTTCATCCCGCAGGGTCTAAAAACAAAAAATCAATATCAATCTGTGGGAAAAACCCCTTTAAAATGAATGTGCCCAAGAGATTATTACTGATGAAAACCAGATAAAGATACAGATTTTCTTCAATGTTTTTTTATCTTGATTGGGAGTTTTTTTTCATTCTGTTTTAAAGCATTTGTTATGGGGCCCTCTCTTTTCTACTGTTTTAAAACACTTTGAGATTTATTTATTTCAGCTACGGACAAGGCCTTGAACAGGAGCTACTCATTGACTTCTAGGGGAGTGTTTTAGGTCGTAACCTGGAAAATCATGGTGTTTGGGGGGGTGGAGCTTACCATCTCCTATTGTGACTTTGATAACCGTGTTATCTACAAATTGGTGTCACCTTCCTTTGTAACCATCTGTGATGATAAAGAGGAGACTCTTCTCTTATAGAAATTTGAATGATAGGAGAAACTTAAGGATAAAAACACAAAAAATTTTTAATAAATCGCTCATAAAAAACACAATTAAACAATAGGGTTTTTTCTGATGACACCTTCCCTTTAAATCTCCAACATGGCCGCCAGGCTGTCCTGCACCCAAATAATAGGTGAGATACCCAGCTTATCTCCTTACCCCTTTTGACAAAAAGAGGCCCGGGATTCTCCAGATCCCCACATGACTCCTTTGTACAGATCCTTGTGTCCTTCTAAATACTCCCCCCTCCTCCCTGGAAAATAGACAGCGTCTCCGACACCTTAAGGAAACCCGACACACAAAATGAACGGGCTCACCCCAAACCCCCCAGTGGTGTTGCTTATAATTCCCCGCATTTTCCCCGCAGCGCACCTCCCAGTCACAGCTCCGCCATCTTGGATGATTCTAGGGTCTTCTGCTTATTGTCCCTCTTTATGTATCGTGAGTGCGGGGGGGCCTATTGGGGCCCCCGGCTCCATCCCCTGACAACAGGGACGCTGTGGGGGGCCCCACAGTCACCTGACGTCTTCTTACTACTGTTAATCCTGTGTAGGAGAGAAAACCCTGGATCATGACCCATCTCCAGAAATCTATGCTAAACTAATATTTTTTCCTGCCTGAGAACGTCCAGGACACGTGGACTTTTGAGCTGTGATTTCCCCATTTCTCCTCTGGGGAGAAAATTAAAAGCTGAAGACCTTGTGGGGAAAAGCTTATGGCGGCAAGGCTTTTTTTTCAGCATCATTAGTATAAAAGGTTACAGGATTTTTTTACTAAAACTTTAAACTTTGCAGTAGATGCCTTTAACGCTTGTGGTTTAACTCCTTGTACAATGCCGGAAAATTTTTTTTGGGTAGGTTTTACATCGTGAAAAAAAAACCCGTAAGACTTTCCATGAGGCAGGAAATTATTTTTTTTTTATGTAACGAAAAAAAGTGAACTTCTATAAAAAAAGTGGAACCTTACATTATAGATACAGCCCATGTTTCTCCAAATCTCCAATGAAGCATATTGAAAATCAAAACCCTTCCCCCATTTTGCGTCTGCCTTAACCCCTTACCAACATAGGACGTAACCATACGTCCGGATGCCGGTAAGCGGCTTTTAAAATGATCGCGCTAATTTCAGCTAACCCCACGGGTTTAAGCGCGCGCGGGGTCGGGGTTCGCCGCCGCCCGCGCTTTTTAACTCCTTAGGCGCCAAGGCAAAGATGGCCATGCCGTCAAAATGAATGAATAATGGTGCCACGCACCATTCTTCTTTCCGATCGGAGCCCCCGCAGCATAACTGCGGCGATCCGATGCCTGGACATGGCAGTGGGAAGCATTGTGAAGGTTCCATCACTGCCAGGTTTTGAACTTCTGGGGCCGGAAGTGGGGAAACCACCATCTTGGTACACCCTAATGCATTGTCTATGCATTGCATTAGGCTGTATTAACGATTGCGCCCTCTAGGGGGACTCAAGGTCAAAGTAAAAAAAAAAAGGTTTAAAGTGTAAAAAAAAATTAAAAAGTATTAAAAGTTCCAATCCCCCCTTCGCCATTTACAAAAAAAAAAAAAAAAAAAATAAAGTTTCCCCCAATTTGGGATCGCCGCATCCCAAAAATCACATCTATAAAAAATAAAAAAAAAACTATCCCATACGCGAACACGGAGAAGAAAAAATTCAAAAATTGGTTTTTTTGGTAATTTCAAATCCCCAAAAAAACGGAAAAAAAGTGATCAAAAAAAATTCCTGTTTCCAAATGAAAATAAAAACACCTACAAAAATTATAAGGCTACCACTTTTAAAAAAAAAAAGCACCATATGGCAATCAAAAAGAAAACACCCAAAAATTGCCCCTAGAGGTAAAAAAAATATAAAAGTTATTGAAAAAAACCCTAAAAAACAAAAATTGAAAATAAAAAAGGAAACTTTTTTAATTGACATTTTTTGTTTTTTTATGGAGTTTTTTTTCAATAAAATTTATATATTTTTTACCATTAGGGGAAGTTTTGGGTTTTGTATTCCAAAATGGTAGCAATAAAAAAAACACTTCACTCAAAAAAGCCCCTCACTGACCCGTAGGGCATATACAAAAAAAATTTTTTGGTCCACAAAATGGCGCCCACGGCTCAAAATTCAAAGATAGGAAAAGTTTGAAATTTTTTCTAGGACCAAAACCCAACAGAAACCCCACAGTTTTGGTATTGCCGGATGCATATCAAAAGTTTTTGAAAAACAGAGAACCATCATTTTAACCAAGATTGAACGCCATAAAAAAAAAAACTCCCACAAACTTGGCGCAAGTACGTTTTTTTCACATCTTGCCCCACTTAGAATTTTTTTGCCGTTCCCCAGTATATTCTGTGGTAATATGAATAGCAACATTGGAAAATAGATCTTGTCCTGCAAAATAAAAGCCCTCATATGTCTATGTAGGTGGAAAAATAAAACAGTTATGGCTTTCAGAAGGCACGTGTCACATCAGATGAGGTGCAGTGGGCCCTGACTGCCACCCAGCCCACTGTCCCTGCCTACTTGGCGTGCTGCCCTAGGAAGCAGACCCCAACTGATCGGCAGCCCCTACGCTGCTTAGTGATGGTCTGTCATGGAAAACGCAGAGTCAGTCAGTCCGGGTTGGTAACGGATAAGCCATTAAACGTAATCCAAGTGGAAGGTCAGAAACAAGCCGGGGTCAAAACACGGTCAGGAGCACAGTACACAATTGGAGGCAACAAGCGAGGTCAGAAACAGGCCGAGGTCAAAACACGTGCGGGAGCGCGGTACATAAATGGAGAGCAAAACGGAGTCAAAAGGTAAGCCAAGGTCAATATGCAAGGAAAACAAATAACAACAAAGCACAGGGAACTCTAGGGGAAACCTTTGTCAGGCAAAGCCTGGAGGGAATGAGGAGGTTACATAGTTACATAGTTAGTACAGTTGAAAGAAGACACTTGTCCATCAAGTTCAACCAGGGGTGGGTAAAATGTGGGTGAGGGAGAGACAAGGACTTTAAGCCCAGCCAAACCACTGGTTAATGCCCTAGAGCCCACAAGGCAAGAACCAATCTGCTCCAGTGGAGACCCTACCTCTGACCCCAGAGCCTCCACCAGCCAGGAACCAGAATTTTACATAGCTACGTACGCACTAATATTCTTTAGTTCCAGGTAGGTATCTAAGCCTTTCTTGAAACTCTCTACAGTTCCTGCTGTGACCAGCTCCTCAGGCAGGCTATTCCACAGATTCACAGTTCTTACAGTGAAGAACGCTCTTCTCCTCTGGAGATTGAATCCATTTTTTCTCGAGTCGAAGGGAATGTCCCCATGTCTTTTGAGGGGGCTTCACTTGAAATAATTTTTCCCCATACTTTTTGTAGGGACCATTTATATAAATTAATCATGTCCCGCCCGAAGCCGTCTTTTTTCAAGACTAAATAAGTTAAATTCTGCTAACCTCTCCTCATAGCTAAGATGCTCCATTCCCCTTATAAGTTTGGTTGCTCGTCTTTGTACTCTCTCTAGCTCCATTACATCTCTTCTATAAACTGGGGCCCAGAACTGAACAGCATATATTCTAAGTGAGCGCACCAATGCTTTTACAGCGGCAGAAATTACATCCCTTTTCCCCGAGTCCATGCCTCTTTTAATACACGCCCAAAATCTTACTTGCCCTAGAGGCAGTGATTGACATGCATGCTGTTCTGTAGTCTATGATCTACAAGAACGCCCAGATCTTTCTCAACAAGTGATTTCCAGTTTTTCTCCCCCCAGGACATATGATGCCTGTAGATTATTTCTACCCAGATGCAGAACCTATTATTTATCCACATTTATCCACATTGAACCTCAATTTGCCAAGTGGATGCCAAGCACTCAGTGTGTCCAGGTCTGCTTTACAATTTATGAGCATCTTCCATAGATTGCACTACCCTGCATAGCTTGGTGTCACTGCAAAAATCGAAAAACCCTGCTATCGATCCCTTCCACTATATTGTTAATAAATACATTAAACCCCCCCCCCTTTTTTTTTTTCCCCCCCCCTTCCCAACCCCCTCATTTTTTATGTTTTCCCCTTCCCCCTTCCCCTTTCCCCTCTTTCTCGCCCTCCTGTTTTTCTCCCCCTTTTTACCGCCCTGGCGAGGGAGCTTTAAATTTATTACATGTCCCCTTTATTTAAAATTCAAAATTTTTCATAAAGCTCCTTGGGAGTGCTCTAAGGATATTTTTGTTAGTGTTTGGTTAAAAACGCTACGACAAAAGGGTTCCCGGTGGGGGGAGGGTTTATCTCTCCCTGGGCATGGACGTCTTGCCCTTGGAAACCCCTGTACCCCCCAAAAGGGCCGGGGGGCCAGCGAAGCAAAGGGTTGGGCCCCCACAGCGGTTTTTGCGCAAAATCTTGTTCTGTGCCCCTGGCGTTCCAGATGGCTCTTTTTTTTTAGTTTTTCATTTTGGGGAAAATTTGTTATGAGTGTTGTTTCGGTTGGGAGGGTAAAATTTTTTTTCACCAAAATCCCCCAAAGGGTTTCCCTCCTAGTAATTCCCGCCCAAAAATTTTGATGGTTTTGCACTCCCAAAGGGTTTCCCCCTTCAAAAAGTGAAGGGGATTTAATTTTACCTGAAAAAAGGGGCTCGTATACTTTATTTTAAAAGCATTTAAAACCCCAAGGGTCACGTATTGTGTTGAGGGAAAAACACCTTTGTACCCGCATTTAAACCTTTTGATGAAAAGTATTACCCTTTTTTTTGGTTTCCAGGGGTAAGTAACCCCGGGGACAAAGCTAAAGGTGTTGCAAAATTTTCCGATAAAAACACTGCCCCCCAAAATTTTTAAAAAGTTAAGGAAACCCGGGGGCCAGGTATTTTTTTATTAAAATTGGGAACTTTCAGGGCACTTCCCCACCCCCCTGCCAACGTAAAATGCCCCCCAAATTTTAGGGTAATTTTACCTTTCTTTCAGGGGTTTTAGACAATTAAAAACCCCCTTTTCTCAGGGTAAAAGGAAAATTGTCCCCCGATTTTTAAATTGTCCTTAACCCAGAATTAGTTTCTTTTCGAGCGAAGGCCCGTCCCAAATAAGCCAAAATGAAAAAAAATTAGAAACCTTGCACGATTAAAAGCAGCTTTGCGATGGGGTGGGCCAAATCCCCCCGAATGATAGGGACTAAAAACTTTCAATTCTTTCCCCCCACAAAAGATTAGTCCTTTATTGACCCCACGTATTGGTTTCAGCTTTTTTTACTTTCCCCATCTAAAAAAACCGCTTCCCCTAGGCCCAAAATACTACATTTGGGCCCTGGTTCCCGGTTTTTTGCAACCCCCCAGGTGCCCCTAAATTTTAAAAAGGACCCTTTTTCTTTGGGAAATTAAACGAAACGTCTTTGGAGATTCTCTTTTCCTACCGAGCGAAGCAGACCACCCGCACTTTTTGGGAAATAAACAAGGGTGGGCCCCTTCTTCCACCGATAAAGTGGGAGACCTGAAATGGTATTGGGAGAGGGTTTCCCAAACAAGCATTTGGCTCAAGGGTTAAAGAGAGAGGCCCCCTGGCCCCAAAAAACCGGAAAAATGTTGGACCGTTTATTTTTCTCTGGGAAACCGGGAAAAAATAAACAATCCGGAAGGGTAACCGGTTTTATAAGAACATCCAGGGCAGGGCAAAGATTTCAGGGGGCCCACTTTTAAAAAGCAGAGGCGTTTTTTGGCAGATCTTCCCCCCCCTTTTTTTAGGTGGGCAACAAGGCCCAGCCCCATGCTAACCCAAAGGGTTTAGAGCCAAAAAGGGGGGGTCGCTCTTTTTCCCCTCGATAAAAAAATCAACAAGGTTTTGAATTTTACCCACCTCACTACAGGGAAAATTTTGGTTTGCTTCCACATTACTACACTGGTTTTTTTATAGCCTCCCTCAGGGGTCCCCTAAATAAAAATCCCAAAAGGGTCAAAGATTATCTTTGGCGCACGGCTCCCCCAAAAATTTCTCCTGAAAGACTGCAGGCCCCAAAAAGGGGCCCCATTTTCAGCGGAAGAATTGGCCCCTGGGGGTGGCACTTCCATAGGTAAAAGTCCCGGCCCCCGATTGGGTATACGGAAAGTTTTAACAAAGTGCTTGGAGAGGTTCTTTTCCGGGCCCATCTAGCTCGTTTTTAAATTTAATCTTCACGGTAAGGCTTTCCCGTTCTTCCTGCAAGCTTAAAATTACAGTTTTGCCCAAAGTGGGAAAAATCCCCCCCTTTTTCCCAGCTACAGATCGTTTTATTACTAAATAAAGGGTTTTAAAACTGTTTGCAAAAAACTTTAGCCACGCGATCAACTCCTTAAAAGGGGCCCCTTTTTTTTGGGCTTTTACCCGGTTAGTTCAAAAACCCCTTTTGAGAAGCCCAAAAACAACAAATGAAAATCTTTTTTTTTAATCCCCTTGGGGGGCCCTATCAGTGGGGGGCCCCGCATTTTTGCTATCTTTTGGGTGCCAAAAAGGGTTTTTTATTTGGGGGGAATGGCTTTTCTTTCGTCTACTCTTACCAGCTGGGGGGTGGTTCCCGTCATGCTTAAACGTATTATGGCGCTGTATCAAACCCAAGTGCCAAATCAGGATTTTAAAGGACTCCTTTTCGTCTCCGGTTTCCCAAAAACAAAAGGCACCGGGCAGGGCTGGCCCCTATCCCCTATTTATTTGTCCCCTTTTTGGAGCAATTAC
The DNA here is from genome assembly GCA_025379985.1 of Phyllomedusa bahiana. Classification (NCBI taxonomy): domain Eukaryota; kingdom Metazoa; phylum Chordata; class Amphibia; order Anura; family Hylidae; genus Phyllomedusa; species Phyllomedusa bahiana. The sequence goes on from JAODAL010014151.1 coordinate 31,689, forward strand.
TCCGGGAAATTTGAAGGAAACCAGATATTTTAAGGGGTCCAAGTCCGGGTGAACAAAATTTTTGTGTGCGGGGTTTTTTCCCGATGATCTCCTCCTATAATAACCCAAACCTTTTAAGTCCCTTTTCCCTCCCCGTTGTCCGCCCTGGGCTTTTTTGGTCCCTATTTCCCAAATTCAAATTTAAATTGGGTAAGTGTACCGCTTTTTTAAATTTTACCTAGAAATTCAAAGGTGGGGGCCCCCTTGAAAAAAAGAATTTCCCATTTGGGGTGGGGACGGGAAACCCTTTTTTAAAAACATGGTGGGGTTTAAAATTTCCCTCTAATCTTCAAAAAAAAAAGAATTTAAACTTTGTGCCATTAAATTTAATTTCCTTAACGGCAGATTTGAACCGGGGGAAACCCTAAAGGATTTTTCGTGGGTTTGGGGCGGGATAAATTTTATTAAAAAAATTTAAATTCTGCTAAAATTTAAATTTTATCTGTTTTTTGACAAATTCCCTTTATGCTGCCTAAAAACCCTTTTTTTAAAGCCCTGGGCAAGTCTTTCGTGCCTTTTTGTGGGGGGGGAGGAGGACGAGGAATTTGCAAAGGGCGATCTTTAACCCAGGGAGGGTGGGGGCTGGCGCCCCAGGAAATTTAAAAACATATTTTTTAAGCGCAATTCCCCCGTGAGGTTCATAACCTTTTCCAAGAGGCCCCCTTCAAAAAATTTGGGTCAAAGGAGGAAAGGGAATTTTTGGATGCCCCGGGTTCCCAAACTTCCTTGGCCCGAGGGTGTAGCCCCCAAGAAGAGAAATCCTTGGCCCCCTTCCCCCGATTGCCCCCAAAATCCCCGTTAAACCTTGGGGTTTGGGGCCCGTCCTTTCAAAACCCCCGCGTTTGGCTCTGGGGAGATCCCCCAGGGGTCGGGGAAGGGGGGGGGGGGGGGGGTGTGGGCCCCGGGTGGTTTTTAAAGATCCCCCTGACCAATCGGATCTTTGAAGCAGCAAAAAGAGGTCCCCCCGGGGTTCCCGTCGGCCCACTCGCTTCCCGGTTTAACTATAGGGAGATTTCTCCTACTACACAACTCAAAAAGAACCCCCTTTGGGAAATTTCATTAAACCCTTTTAAAAACCCTTTTTAAGAGGTGCGTGGGGGGGCCACCCCCACACCCCACAATTTTTGCGGGGCTAACGAAATTTTCCCCCTTGGCCCCCGTACTACAGCCCCACCGGTTTTTCAGGGAGGTTGGCAGGGAATGGGAAGGGCAAAAGTAACGAAAAAACTTTCAAAAAACCAGTTCCCTCATATTTAAAAATTGGTTTCCTGCAGATTACAGGGGTAAATTTTAAAATTTTTATCCCCAAAGGTAAAGGGTTCCCGGGCCCCGCCCCCATTCCCCCAAACCCCCCGGGGTTTTTGGGGGAATTTTTTGGGATGTGGGGCCGGGGGGGGGTCAATGACTCAAAATCTGGGGAAATGGGGTGGGGAAACAAAGCTTCTGGGGCAAATTTTAAAAAGTTATTTTCTTGTCACTGGGGTAAGGGTCCAGAATGATCCAAAAGGGGGTATTGTTGAACATTATACCCCCACCGATTTTTCACTTTTTAAGGGGGCCTAAATTAATTTTTTTGCCATTTCGGCCCGGGTACTAATCCCCCGGCGGGGGGGGCGGGGGGCGGCTTTATTCCCTTCCCCCTATCTACTGGGGTTTTTCAGAAATTTTTTTTCTGCAAATATAGGAAATTTAAGCTGAAAAAACATATGTTTGGGCAGGTTATTTAGCGACTTGGTTTTGTCTGGGTTGCCTTCTGTGCCCGCCAAAATTTTTCCACCTTTAATTAGAGGATTGGATTTAACCTAACGGGCCTTCGGAAAATCGCAAGACGGGTTTACAGTGCTTTTTTGTGCACAAGACCTTTGTGTACCCCAGGGAGGGGCTCTCTCTTTCTGTCATGTAAGTTTGAAACCCCGAATTTTTTTATTTTTAAAAGGGACTGGGTTTGCTTTTAAAAGTGCAGGGTGGATCCCATCTTTTCCGGGCCCATTTTTGGTTTTTTTGTTTTAAAAAGGTTGCGGTCTTTGGGCGCTATGTTTGGGTTTGCGGGAACTTTTTCCTGCTCACTATTTTTCAAATTGGCATCTGATTTAAACAAAAATTTTCCCCAAGGCTATGTACAAAAGGTTTTTATGCCTCAATTTGTAAAGTCCCGAAAGAGTGATATTTTATTAAGCCATCATTACTTTTCGGGGCGAAAACTCAATGGAGAGTGTTTTCCCGAGCGGAGCTCTCTCAAACTTTTTTTTTACCTCTTTATTGCAAGTTTTACAATTGTGATTTTAAAGAAATTTCCCGTAGAACCTTTATTTGTTTTTGCCCTTTTCCTGTTTTTTTCTTGTCTTCAAAAGCTTTTGAACCCAAAAATAAATTTCTTAAAAAAAGAGGAACCCTTTTGACCCTGCGGGACACCCCTCAAAAGGGACACTCAGAGTAGGAGGCCCTTTACCACCAATTCTGAGTACGGGCCAACAGCCAGTTTTTAAACCCAATTTTCACACGTTTTTCTCTACCCCAAAGGAAATTTTAAATTTACCTAACAAAACCCCTTTTTGGGCAGTGTTCCCAAAAGCCTTTGCAAAGTCTAAAAAAACCAAAATCCACATCTGCCCCCCTATCCAGCCTTTTACTCCCTCTTTATAAAAAACAGATATTGGTTTTGGGCGCTTCTGTTTATTTTTTTTAAGAGGTCCCCCCCCCGGGACACCGCCCCCCCAAGGTGATTGGGGCCCGGCGTCCCGGGGCCCCCCCGATTGGTTTCCCCGGGGACACACTCTCAGTTGGGAAAAGCTGCAGAGCTGTTTTATCCTGGCTCCCGGAGCAGCAACCTCTCCCCGGGGTTTGACTTTTTAACCCCGCAGGGCGTTGTGCTAAACGGGTGGGGGGGGCTTTCCCCAAAGAAAGTTTTACTGACGCAAACCCCCAAACCCCCCCTTTTGGAGGGGCCCCGGACCCTTTCCTGGGCCCGTCTTTCTTTTATTGCGCATGGAATTTTCCCTTTATGAGGGAAAAAGCATTTAAACGCCTAGCGGGAACCCACAAAACCCCCCACAGGACTTTTAAAACCCTTTTCCCAAAGGCCCAAGGGATTGGGAAACCCCCCCCCCAACCTTTGTTTCTTTACGAGATTTAATAATTTGCTCCACCCCCCATAATCAAAAACCCCCTTTAAATTTTAAAAGGGGTAGGAGGTTTAGGGATTGGGGTAGCGGATGGGAATTTCCTTTTGGGGGTGACCAGTGAAAAACTTTTTGTAACTGAACCCCGAAGGGAATTAAGGCGGGAGACCACTGGATTTAAACACCCCAGAATGAAAAAAAAATAAGGCCCAAAAGAAAGGCGCAAGCTTAAAAAAAGGGGACCTTTAAACGAAGATTTTCCGGGGAGACAGCCAAAACCTTTTCCCCCAAAACCCAAAAAAGCCCCTCAAAGGCGGCCTTATCAAATTTTTTCCCCTTTTGGGAAAGTTCTGGGCGATCGCCAAATTCTTCTGAAAATTTTGGGGCCCGACTGGGGCACAGATCGTTTAAAAGGTGACTTTCCCCCCCACTATGGTCAGAAGTAGGGCTGGACCCAAAGATGCATGCTTTGGATGGGAAACCGTTAAATTTCAGGAAAAAACGGAGAAACACCATCGAACTGCTATTGGGTTATAAATAAAAAATTTTTCCAAACCAAAGGTAATATTTCACCCAGGGGCCCCTTCCTCTTTGGGGAAAAAAACACCCCGGGGTTTTTGCGTTTAAAAGTTTGAAAATTTTTCCCTCTCCTTCCCCATTGGCTCAGGAAAGGAAAAACAAGGGGAAAGGGGCAAAGGGGGATAAACCCCGGGGGGCCTTTCGGGGAGCCTCCAGAAAAAAAGAAAACAAATTGGGCCCCCTCTATTAAAACACAAAATTTTAGGTAGCCCATGCAGTTTTAACGGGTATGGGCTGATGAAAAGTTTCCGCAAGCTTTTTTTGGGCGATGGTAACGCTTTAACCCGGGGAAAAAGTGGGACATCTTACAAGCAATCCCCTAAACCCCCACCCAAAAGACCGTCCCTTGGCCCCCCAGAGGGGAGGCAGATAGGTTTAAAAAAATCCCCTGGAGATGTGAGTCCCCCGGACGGCCGGTTAGGGAAAAGGGGCAAAGTTCACCAGGGGGGGGTGGGTTTGGGAAACCCTTTTCCCCGAAACCCCCTTTTGTTGCAGGCTGTTAATAGGCCGCCACTTTCCCGGGACAAGATGGCCAAACCTTAAAATTTTGGGGAAAAGAGCCTCTTTGGGCCAGACACCCGGGTGTCCAGATAACACTGAAAAAAAGTAATTCTTTTAATAATCGTTAAAAGAAACTGAGTGGGGCCCAAAAAAACCTTAGAAACTGGACAAAACCCCCGGTCTCCAAAATTTCCCGTGTGTCTTGATCTCCATGGCTAAGTCAGGGGGGATGACAGAGATGAAACCCTTTCTTTAGGTAAAAAAGGGGCCCCGGATCATCCTGAGGTGATGACTAGCAAAAAGAAACTTTTAGAAAACGTGTTTGACTTTCTTTCTTAGAAGCAGGGCTGTAAGGGAACCACAAAGTTAAAAACAGTAAAAAACAATGGGCCCCCCACTGACGAGGGTTCAACCCTTTTTGCACCCTTAAAAAGGGAAGGTTCTTATGTTTTGGGTTTGGACCCTGGGTTGGGTGTTTGCACCCTCAGGAAGTGGGCGCCATTCCCCGAAAAAACCCCTTTAATTGCCCCAAATTTTCAGTTCCCAACATCATAATTTCTCTGACAGAGGAGAATTTAAGGGGAAAAGAAGGGAAACGGCCCGGGAAAATTAGACAAGGCAGTCGAACTTGAGATACAACTGCCCCCCCCCCCAAACTCCCAAGCCCTCTACCTCCAAAGAAAGAAGGGGTTTGGGTTTGGGTTTGGGGTTGAAACAACACTGGGGTGCACAAAACACTGCGGGTTGAGTTTTTCGAAAGCCTCTAAGGGGGTCCCAGTTGCCCGTTACTGAAATTAAAACCCCCTTTTTTAAAAATCGTTAATGGGGGGTTAGAGCCCCAAAGGGTTAAAGAATTCAAATTTTTTGAAATAATTTGGGAAAAGCCTAAGAACCCTGTAAGGCTTTCGGGGGGGACGGGGGAACCCCAAATTTGGGAAAAATTTGGAAATTTCCGGGATCCATAGGAATTTAGTTCGGATCCAAAATATCCCAAGGGAAAGGTTAATCCTGAAAAACCCGAAAAAACATTTCCCTTTAAATTTGGCAAACAAAAAGATTTTACCCCCAAAAAAAACAAAATTTGGCCGTTTCAATTTTTAAAAATTTAGGAAAAACCCAAACCGGCCGGAATAAATTAAGATACATCCAGAACAACCATACAACAACCAATGAGATTCAGGAAAACAAACATTCACAAGGGTTTTGGAAGACCGCCGGAGCGTTACAAAAACCCAAAGGGCATAAACCAATATTCCAAATGGCCCTCTTTGGGGTAAAATTTAAAAAAAGCCTTCCATTCCCCCCCTCCTTTAACCCAAAAAGGTTTTTAAGCTCATCTCAGATCCAGTTTGGGGGTAACCCCCTTTGCCTCATGGGTTTGAACCCTCAGGAATCAAAGGTAAGGGATATTTGGGTTCCCTTAAACCCTTACCTTAAATTTTAAATTTCCCGGGGAAAAACAAAGCAAAGGGCGGAGACTCCCATAATTTTTCCCCTTCACAAAAAGAACCCCGCAACCCCTAGGGGCACCCAAGGCCAGATAAAACCCTTCTGTAGGAAATCTTGCAATGTAAGCTTCAGGGAAGTCCCCCTCCAAAAACCCAAAAGATTATAAATCCTGGGCCCTTTTGGAAAATTTACCCCCCGAAAAAGTTCAATTGACAATTTATAAGGCCTATGCGATGGTAAAAAACTCAGAAACCCAAATCTTTGGGAAAAAACCCAACCCGCAAAGTTTTCGAAAAAAAGCAGGAATTTTGCCCCAATCTCCCCCAATTTTCCCAAAGGGGGATGTAAACATTTAAAAAATGCAAATTCTTACCCCACCCCAATCAATCTCCAGAATTCCAAGGTTTAAACACAGGGGTTTTTGCTTCTGAAAAACCCGGGAAAACCAAAAACCCCTTCAGAAAGGGAAGCCCCCCAAAGACAAAAAGAAAACAATTCCAGTGTTTCAAAAAGGGTCCCCCAGCATGTCAAGCTCAGGGATTCAATTTTTGGGTCTTGCCCTTGGGCCCCAAAGGCGTAGAAAACTTTCGACCCCCCAACCCCGCAAGGAAATCAGATAGGGCCTTTCCTTTGGGGGGGCCCAGACGCTTAAGGAATGACGTGTCCACAAAGTTGCAAGCTGATGCCGAATCCACAAAAGCCCCCGGGAAAATAGATCGAAAAAAACGAAAACAAAAAGGAAGGGAACAAACTTTTTTTTATACCCTGGGGGAAAAACCTGTTCAAACCCAGGGCCCTCCCCGGGGTCCCTTGGGGCTGGAGTTTTTTGGCTGGTTTTTTTCCCGGGGACACTTTAAAAGGGTTTTCCTGCACCTTCCCGGTGAACCCACACGAGGCTCCTGTTGCATGGGGTCCTTGGGGGGGGCCATCAAAAAAACGGGGTCCTTTGGGGAGGGGGGACCTAACGGGAAGGCGAGTAACCCTGGGGTAAACGGAGTAACTTCCCCCTCCCCGTTTTCCCTAAACCGTCTAACCAGGGGGAACAGCCAAACCCTAGGCCCCCCCCCCCCCCCCCCAACCCAAATGTTTCCAGGGGTTGGTACGTACCCAACATGGGCTTTTTCATGTCAGCTAGCCCCCCAAACTGAACAGGGGGCCTAAGGGGTAGGCATTCCCCCCGGACGGAACCCCCCCCAACGCCAGAACCCCTGGGAAAAATACTCCTCCCCCTAATCTTTTCCCTGTCCCTTTAAAATGGTGAGCTGCATTTTACCACTTTCTTCCCTTTATGGGGCGTCAAAAAAAAGCCCCAAAAGGGGTCAAAAAAGGGGGTCTACTGGTAGACAACTCGGGGGAGCAAGGGGGGAAACGAGGGGAAAAACCATTCCTTGGGGGGCCCTTTTGGAAATAGGGCAAAAATAATTCCTTCCCCTGCCCTTATTAACCCGTGGGAATTGGGCGGGGCGAAAAATACAATCGACATCCCCCTTAAAAAAAAAAAAAAGGCCTTTCCGGGCCCCCGGCCCAACCCCCCTCGGGTAAATTTAATAAAAGGGGTTTACTTAAAAGGGGACAAACGGGTTTCCCAAAAGGGCTCCCAAAATAAGGGGTACCCGGGGGGTCTCCTGCTGCTGCACTCTATGTGCTAGGCCCCTGGCCCAACTGGGTAAGCCCTGAATCTGCTCTACTAAGGCAGCAATGTGGTAAATGGTATGTGGAGAGCAGAGAAATAGTGGCCTGACAAACTGTCACATTAGAGGAGGTGCAGTGAGCCCTGACTGCCACCCAGCCCACTGTCCCTGCCTACTTGGCGTGCTGCCCTAAGAGGCAGGACGACAGCCCCTACGCTGCTAAGTGCAGGGCTGTCAGGGAAAACGCAGAGTCAGTCAGTCCAGGTTGGTAACGGTGCGGTAACGGATAAGCCAAGAAATGTACTCAAGTGGAAGGTCAGAAACAAGCCGGCGTCAAAACACGGTCAGGAGCTCAGTACACAATCGGAGGCAACAAGCGAGGTCAGAAATAGGCCGAGGTCAAAACACGTGCGGGAGCGCGGTAAATAAACGGAGAGCAAAACGGAGTCAAAAGGTAAGCCGAGGTCAAGATGAAAGGAAAACAAATAACAACAAAGCATAGGGAACTCTAGGGGAAACCTTTGTCAGGCAAAGCCTGGAGGGAATGAGGAGGTTTAAGAGGTCTGCCCGGACACCGCCACCGCAGCTGATTGGTGCGGCGTCCGGGCCCTCCGATTGGTCCTGAGGGACACACTCTCAGTTGGGAGAGGCTGCAGAGCTGTCACTCCTGGCTCAGGAGCAGGTCGTTGTGCTAAACGGGTGGAAGACTGCCCAGTTGAACATATCCTGACAGCAAGGAGGAAAACATTTTTGAGCCATATTATTATTATGACCGTCCATCAGGAAGGGTTAAACTATTTCTATTTTTTTATGTCCGTTTGTTAATAAAGTTTCTAGATATGACCTCAATATTCCTCCTTAGGAGGAGATTGTGACCCCGCTGTTTAGATCTCTCGTAACCCTACATCTGGGATATGGGGGTCATTTCTGAAGATCACCTTCAGAAATAAATTGGTAAAATAGAAGCCTAAAACTTGTGAGGTGAGACCCAAAGAACTGTACTGCCCCGAGAAAGTAGGGAAAGGGGAAACATGATTATTATTTATTTTAAAGCCCCATTAATCTCAGGGCGCTGGGCATTCAAGGAGGGGTTACATAAGTAACATAGGTCTAAACACAACTGGTACAGAGGTAAAGAAGGCCCTGACTACGAAGGCTTACCATCTACAAGGAAGGGGGAAAGAGACAAACGATGAGGGAAATATATGACTGTGGGGTAGAGTAGAGGCAGCAGGGTAATTGTAGGCTGTCCTGAAAAGATGGGTTTCAGGTCGCTTTAAATCAGTTTTCTTCACATTTAGTTTTGGGAGGCGGGAGGAGAAGAAAGAGGATTTGGACAATAGACTTTCTGGAAATGATGGAAACCTTAACAATTATAGTTGGAAAATCAAGAGGAAGTGACTGTAACCCTGTCTGGGATAAACATATAAATGTATGTCTATTCTATCATTAAAAATAAGATAATATAAAGGCACCTGGATGGATGAATTGGTCACTTATGGCTGACTCCAAGATGTTTCTATGTAACTGTAAAAATGGCTGAAAAAATCCAAGACCCAGGCTGAACCCGACCCTCTGATTCCCTTGGCTCCTCCAGGCTGAGCCTGACCATCTGATCCCCTTGGCTCCTCCGGGCCTCTCCTCCCCCGGTATACGGGGGGGGGGCTTCCCCTCCCGGTAAAAACGGTTGACTCGCCAATCTCATTGCTCCTATAACATTACTATGGCTGCACTGGTTCCCATGATACATAACTGACCATACTGGGGGCTGATCTGCAGGTTTTCCGCTGCTCAGTTCATCACTTGGAAGATCCTGAAGCTCTTACACATGACGCTGGATTCCTCCTATTATGGATTTTCTCTTCTATCATTGACTTGTTAGATAATAAAGATGATAGAAATCTAGAGAAGTTACCTCTCCGGTCACCAGGTGGAGGATCTCCAAGGTGAGGTCTAATATTCTTCTGTTGATCTCATTCCTGTCCGTGTCCATCCTTGGTGGGTCATTCAGGAGAAGGAACGCTGTGTATGAGAATAGGAGAAAACTGGATGAACTGGAAGGTTCTAGTACTGCAGGCGCCTTTATGGAGAAAGGAGGGGCCCAAATCCTACAGGGGCCACATCATGTGTGACATACAGAACCTCTGGGGGCAGAGGAGAAGCAGCTTCTCAGAGCCGTCACCACATGGATACAGGGTGTTCCCAACACATCCACAGGATATTCCATAATGTCTGATAGATGAGGGCCCCACCTCTGGGGGCCGCGCTCGGCTGTGTCTGTAACTCCTATAGAAGTGAATGGAGAGACCCCTGTACATGTGTGGCCCCTCTCTGTTCATTCCCCACCTGGATGCAGTGGCCCCATCTCCATGAGGGTCGGGTCTGTTCTCCAGATGAGAGGCCCTCATCTATCAGACATTGATGGGAGACGCTGTGGATACATCAGAAATGTCCATGTTGGGAAAACCCCTTTATGTTATAACTGATGAAGGACTTGATGCATCAGGTGAGAAGAGCAATATGAAGCCATTTCCCCAGACAGTGAGGACCTGACACACGGCTGATACTGGGGGAGGGCAAGTCATCATTGACCCCTTATTGCCCCTCAGTTATCTCCTCACCCTGGAGATCCCTCATAACATTACACTGACAGGAAGGGGTGAAGGTTACGTCTCCTGCTACAGATGTGATTGTACGAGACAAGAAGAAATATCAAAAAAGAGCAAACGCAAAAAAAAAAAACTTCTTACTTGCCCACTGGAATCCTGGGAAATCTGCTGCCTGATAACAGCGAGCACAAGATAGCAGTAACTGCCCTGTCTCTGCCCACGTCAAGAATTGACCAGTCACATGACAGGGCGGAGTCAGCAGTGGTGGGTGAAGGACCTGTGATGATGTCACCACCATGTGATCAGTCATGTGAGGGGGCGGGGTCAGAAGTGGTGGGTGAAGGACCTGTGATGATGTCACCACCATGTGATCAGTCACATGAGGGGGCGGGGTCAGCAGTGCAGTATAAAGGACCTGTGATGATGTCATGAGAATTTTCTGGAAGGAGAAGCTCCAGCAGCTAAGAGAGTGAATAGTGACAAGACTCAGTCTGGAATTAATGAGGGAGGAATTGTAGAGGGAGACGGGGAGGAAGCGGAGCCAGGAAACATTTCTCTCCACTGTATTCACAGAGCAACAGAACTTTCCTGTAAACCTGCAGAGGGAGGAGGGGAACTCTACAGGAAATGTCTCCAGGAAGAAGAGCGGCGCCAAAATATCCAAATAGACAAATCACCCGCTGGTGTACTCCCCTGTACAATTCAATATCAGCAGCACGCCACTTGAACTAAATAGCAATTAAAACGCACATAGGAACTATGGGAAAAGCATTTCTGCTGCTTTGAATACATGAAAATTTGAGGTTCTTGTGCACTTTTTTGATCAAAACTGTAATAAGCCTAGCACCAATCGACAAGGCGATCTCAATACAGGTGGGAACCTACGAATGGTAGCAGAGGATGTGAGGAGACATCTGTGCTGTATAGGAAGTGGCCTGCATGGACGTCTCCTCACATCCTCTGCTACCATTCACAAGTTACCCTGCTTATTCCCTTCTGCCCCAAGAGTGGTTTCCTTTATCTAAGTACCGGCCTTTTGCCCTCTGGCTTTACTTGCCCTGGTGTCGATATATTTGCTCATCCATCACTACCTTTGCTTACATACATCTGTAATGTCACTTGACAAAGGTTCTACTTAGCCAAAACGTCGCGATTAATCGACCTCTATGAAATTTGCTTGATGATCGAAACCTATGAGAGTTGTTGTTCTATTAGTTCTTGTGCAGTAATCTGGACCACCTGTTCCTATCATCTTAATCTGCTGTATTGATTATTAAATTATACTGGAGCGCCGTGGATTTTCTATAGAATGTTCCACAGAACTGGCACAAGGAAATGTAGGACCAATGTTCATAGGTCAAATAGTCTCCAAAAAAATGGGAATCTCACAAGAGAACAGAGAGTGACTTCTGATCACTATTATATCAGAAAGGAATAGGTGGCACCGATATACACATAGCTTAGTCCATTAGCAGTTCAGCTGCATATGTTGAATTAGCATTCAAATCTTCAGCAAGCCCGTGAAGCTCCAACAAGCCCATATAACTTCAGCAACTAGGTTGGTGCTCAGTGAATACAGCAGTATAAAGTTGGATTCAAAACGAATAAGAAGAATTTTCTCACGGCACTCACCCTTTTTCTTCTGAACTTTCCTTTTATTAAATGAGTAAAAACAGGGAATCGGCACAACTTACAAGGCATGATCATGCCTTGAGAAAGCGTTGGAGGACGCGAAACGGCCGTAGGCTACAGCGGCTACAGCAGCTAATGTTTGTTAACGGCTGAGAAGTGCTTGTAAGTTGTGCCGATTCCCTGTTTTTACTCATTTAATAAAAGGAAAGTTCAGAAGAAAAAGGATGAGGGCCGTGAGAAAATTCTTCTTATTCGTTTTTACTTCTGATCACTATATTTACTATTTTGCCATATGCAAACTTAAACTCTATCAGTTCTCTATCTATAAAACACTAAAACGTAACTTTTATTATGTATAAGACATAATTAAAGTTACGTTTTAGTGTTTTATAGATAGAGAACTGATAGAGTTTAAGTTTGCCTATGGCAAAAAAGTAAATACAATGTTCATAAGGAGACAAAATCCTAATGGAAACTACAGGCTTGTAAGTGTCACCTCTGCTCCATGTTATGGGATAGCAGAAGGTCTGAAAATTCAATGTGATGTAAAATATACCCCAATTGTTAGTATTCCAATTGTCCACAGAGTTTCTGGCCTGTTCCCCCTCCCCCCACTACAAATTAAAATAAGTTGTTGAAAAAGCAATGATATAGTACTGTTTGGAGTCTATCTTGATGTTCAGAGAGGATGTATTTCTCTTGAAGTCTCCTTTGCAGAGATTATCATAGCAGGGGTCACTTGGTTCCCCATGAAGGTCCCCACCACTGGTGGTAGGTCACGCCTTTATAATTAAAATAGTTATTCTGAAGAATGAACATCAGTCTCTCCAGCAGAAATTCTTCCTTTGAGGTAACAGGTTGTAATGTATGTAGAGTATTAGGTGTATTATGTGTTGTTATTTAGCCATGCTTATATTGTTATTCAACCATTTCTGCAGCTCATAGACTTCCACCCCCCCTTTGGGAATGGAATTTGTAGCCAACATCACACAAGTCCTTTAGACAATTATATTACCCTGCTTGTTTTATAGCCCAGTGCTGTCTCTGCGAAGCAGCGTATGTATTGTGTTTTATGGCCAATTTTGTACATATAAGTGTCATCAATACTTGATGGAAGGTCAAAACCATATCAGCCCAGATGTGCCCTATGACATGTCCACCACCATTAAAGTCTAGTCACAAAAAGTCCATAGTTCATTGAGCTGCCAACTCTGAAGCACAGCCCGTGAATGCCATCTAGTGGGGATAGTAAGCAACAACCCTAACTAAGCATCAAGGGTCCACCCACCTCCTTACATCTTCAGCCAGGAAGTGCAGCATAGTTATGAGGGTGGTGGGAAAAACCCGAGATGGTGAGTTGGGGCCTATAAAACACATTGCCAATCTCAGTTCTTTGTACATAGTTTTGGGTTCAATTCTGGATTGAGCTGTGTTCCATCTTTATCATCCTTAAGTGTAAGGGCTTTCTAAGTTTTCTCCCTTTTATTTTATAACTGTTTGCTACGTATGTCATATTAATTGTTATTGTATGTTTTCTATGTAAGCACTGTACCCCGTTTATTATTAAAATTACAATTAATAAGATTAGTTCTTATCTCTTTATGAATCCATAACTTTGAAGAGGTGTTTTTAACCCTGTAGCTGCTGGAGAGCAGTGAGGTAACCCGGTAAGCGTTTTTAAGTATTTCTAAGTATATTTTTTGATCAGAGTCCTTCCCTCTGATCCCCTTTTATTTTGATTATTGAAGGAAGGTGGTGGCAGCGGATATATTTTTGGGGTGCTGGAACTGTCTTAGGGTGTGATTTATGCTTGATTTGCCACCTGAGTGAGAGGGGAGTGCAATGTGGAAATAAAACAACCAGTCACGTGCTGGTGAGTGTGTACGTGAAACAGGTCATCTTCTTTCCAGGTGTAATGTTTAGCACATGCTGCACCGATCCATGATGGGTATTGGTATATGATGAGGTGACATCTAGAGCCACATGTGTGAAAACCGTCTAGGTCTAAAATCAGACCTAGACAGTTGTCATATATGTGGCCCCTAGTGTAAGGAAAAAGAGACTTTCTTACCAAGGTGAAGATATAAGGACTAATGTTGAGGAAGCAGAGTCTTTAAAGGAGTTGTCTCACTACAGGCTTTCAGCCTACCTCAGTGTTTCTGGCACCATAGGATTTTTGAATTCAGGGGGCGTGCTTCTTGTCTGCCTCTTCTCCTCCCTCTTCCCCCCTCCCCTCAGCAGACAGACAGCTCTCCTCCTCCAACTGCAGTAACTTCTATACAGCAGGGGGGGGGGGCAAGGGGGTTTGCTGCCAGGGTTAACTCTGTGTGTGCCTGCCTAGGTCTGCTGCAGGCTACTCACTGCTGGATCAGCTGCACTGTGCTGCTGTGGCTGAACTCTTGCTGCTCCTCTCCACAGAGTCAGGAGACAGGAGAGGGTTGATCTATGAGTGTGGAGAGGTCTGTGAAGCTGTGTATGCTAATAGCAGAGCAGGGGGGATACAAGTGTTCCTATACCCCCTGCTTAGCATACAAATCTCCATGGACATCTCAAGCAACAACAAACAAACCTTGTTCTGTACTGTCCTCCCATCAGAACAGACAAAGGGCAGCTGTGAAGTGAGTTACTATAATCACGATGTGTCACTAATACAGCAGAGCAGGGAGGAATATGAACCGTTCACATGCCCACCTGATCTGTTCTATTAGTATAGTAAAAGCTCCACAGACAAATCATGATTATATTAACACACTTCACTGCTGTTACATCCTACTGACCACAGATCAGCTTCACCTCTGCTCTCCTCAATCTGTGTAGAGAGCAGGAGGGAGCAGGCACACACAGGGTTAATCCAGGTAGCACAGCTATACAGACACAGAAGCCAGAGCCCTCCCCCTCCCTCCCTTACAGAAGCATCACAAGTAGCCTCATACTGTGCAGGAGGGGCTCTGTGCTCTGACCTGTATTGAGAAGCTGATGAGTCACCAGCACTGACGGCCAGTGAGAGAAAAATCAACAGGTCAGTGGCTATAGTGATTTGGGAGCTAATGCACTCCTACTACCAGGGATAACTCAAAATCAGTAGGACATTTGTAATGAACATATATTGCAAAGCTGCTTGTTTTTTAAAGATCTTTTAATTAAAACCCAATCATTGTAGCGAGACAACCCCTTTAAAGTAAGAGTTTTTGTAGAAATAAATCAATATAATTAGATAAGTGACACACTGTTTATACCCACAATAATGGGGTGTCCTAGTGATTGTATTAGATTCTTAGGAATCTTAGGTAAATAACAGAAATATGGGATGTCGGGGTGGTCAAGGAAGAAATATGAATCCCGTTTAGATATCGTACAACTTTCTAAAGCTGATGTGACTATAATACTCAGCTCTTCCTGTATCTGGGAAAGGAGTCTCCCAGATGTGTAATAATCCTCGTTGGACAGAAGCCTTTTAGATACATTTCTCCCCCTCCTCAGCCCTTGTCTGTGGACTTTATTATTATTTATGGAATTGTTGCTCCATTGTCTACAGTTGTGACGGCCAACAAACAGGACCAATGCTTTTTTGTAGGAGATGTGCCTGTGACAACCTCTGAGGTTAGCAGAAGTTGGAGGTGTGAAGGGTGTTTTGTCATTCATGACTGTCTTCACTTTTTTCTCTGTTTTTATCTGTTACCTCCACTGTGTTCGATGCAGTGACCTGAGGCTTTGATTCCAATACGAGCAAAAACGAGAGTGTGTGATCTGGAATACTGCAATAGGAGATTTATGACTCCAATGCCTCACCCCAAAAATACTCTATTGAGGGGTAGTTGGAAATTTATTGTGGTCACTATTTCCTAGGTGCCCCCCGACCTGAGCCTTTGTTACTCTGTCAGGTCTGTTAGTCAATATTAAGTCCAGAAGGGTCTTTCCTCTAGTCAGCTCCTGCACCAGTTTGAAATGGTAACTATCTTTAGTTATTGATAATGTTATGGGGGCTTCTTAAGACCCTCCTTAACCTTGTTGTGCGGTTTCCAAATTAATCAATAATCCATAATTAAGACATATGCATATGAATGAAAAGAGACGCTGACACAGCTGTCAATGCAAATCTTCTGGTTTATTACAAGCAATGCATGAGTTTATATAACTTCTGTTTAAGGCGGATCATATTTTTAATATATTAGTAAAACAACACATCATTATACATCATTATGCATGGATTACATACTCTATTGGTCAAACAACTCAATTAAGCCTCCCCATAATTATCATACCAATGCCCATCCTGATAAGTTTATTGGTTACTTATCATAATACACATACCCCTTAACCTTAATCTAAATTGATTGGTGGAGGTCTATTCTCCAATCAGATCAGAACCCTATACAAACTGCAGTTAACTATTGCCCATCATCAAACTTGCCATCAAATGTCTGCAGACAGTTTGAGGTTTCCGTTCCACTATGAGTAATTTTCTGGGAGTAAAGCCAAATATCAGGAATGAGGAACTGAATACAATATAAAATAGAGAAGTATCCCTTAGCAGATAGAGGAAGTGTCTGTCAACATAGTAGAGTTGGGTTAAGTATACAGGACCAGCAGTAATGAATACTCAGTTAAACAAGATGGAAGTCACAGCCATTTTGTCTCATTAAAAATTGCAAACTTAATCACCAAGTTAATCCATAAGAACAGCAACATAAAATAACCTAATTTCCATAACAATATAAACCTATTTCCTTCATAGGTTCCAATTGAGGAGCAGCCATGATGAAGATTTCCCAAGAAAAGAGAAGCAGCAACATCCAGATTATCGATAATGGTCTCTCGGCCAAGAAAATTGCCAAACTGCATCATGTAATACCATGACAGCTGGAAGAATATGAAATGAAATCCATTCATTCCAAAGCCAAGAGGTGGAGTCCAGGGGAAATATCAGAGCCAACAAGTCGCTCATCACAAGGTCTACCAGTTCTAACATGACAGACACGGTAGAGATGGAGGCTCATAGGCTTCGTAAGACGTCCATACAAGCACCGGGCAACATGCATTACACAGGTCTGGAATGATGGCCTGAGAAAAGATGAAGAAGCTGCGACTTCAATCTCGTCATAAGAAGAGCTGGCTCGAGTTTGCAAAAAAGTTTGAAAAATGGAAGATTGGAAACAGGGGATTTGGAGTGATGAGATGAAAGTCAATAGACCGGGCTCTGATGGGGCAAAATGGGTTTGGAAGAATCAAGGGAAAAGGGGGGCTAATGGATCAAGAAATTGAAGAAACTGTCAGATTCAGTGGAGGAGACATGATATGGGGATGTTTCACAGCCAAAGATGTCGGACCAGGATTGATGTTGATCTCAATGCTGAGCTATAAGTCAGTATCCTACAAGATGAGTTACTTCATACTCTCGAGTACTATGGGTACGAAAAGGACAACATATGGTGACGTGTCCCAATACGCAAGCGCCTTTTTTTGGTCTATTTTGTGCCAAAAACTCTTTTGACGCCGTATTCTCGATGTAAAAGAACTGTCGCACACCAAAATTAGGCGCATTATACGCCGGGCACGACACATTGTAATGCGCCTAAAAAGGTGCATTAAGTTTACTGTGCAAGGTATACCAGACGCCAGATTTTTGAAAGGATTGTACTGTCAGGCACACTTTACACTGATTTAAAGCACTTGAAAACTGCCACTGCGCTGCCAATTTTCGGACATGTTGCCTATAGTGTTCCAGCAGGACAATGACCTGAAGCATACATCAAGGTTGGAGAAAGAATGGTTCAATGACAATGAAGTAGAGTTGCTGTATTAGCCTCCACTGTCTGCAGACCTCAACCCAATTGAACTCTTGTAAGTAGAGTTGAAGAAAAAGCTGTAATGTACCCAAATCAAGTCTGCACCAACATTGAGAATGTGTAGAAGAGACCTGGGATCAGATTTTGGTCAAGATATGCTTGAATCTGATACAGAAGGATTCAGGCAGTGTTGAAAGCCAAAAGGTGGATTTACCAGATACTAACAAAATAAGATAAATTAACATTTTGATTTTTAGGTGCAAAACAGTAACAATGCAGTTACATGACAAGAATCTGAAGAACTCAGTAGATGCTAAATACTTGCAAGTCACATTTATATAGGTAAGATGACTGTATATGAAATGATGGTAGTCTCATGTTCAAAGCTGTTATGGATGGTAAGATATGGAGCCTTAAAGTCAAACGATCAAAACATTGTTACCATTTTGTTAGTGTCTGTTCTACCTAAATAGCTTGATTATTGTATCATAAGGTGATAAAAGCCCAATGTTAATATTTTTCTACAGTAAAGTTATCACTTCAACATGCGCCATGTATGCAGGAGTGGGAGTCGGAGTGAGGAGTCAGAGTCAGAGCTTTGGCTTACCGACTCTACAGCCTTTCTATCATTACTAGTACCATTATTATTTGGCCTTTTTAACCATACATCATACATGATATCTCATTCTACTATTATGATTTCATATATTCAGTTTTTTATCAGTGTTTGATGCTATTGGTTTTCCTATAAATATAAAATATTTCGTTTTTAATTATTGTTTTTTCCTGTATCATGTTTTTCTATGTCATTCTGAATTTCATGCAGTTAAATGAAAAGAGGAATTGCCTGCATAACCCTCACTGGAGCTATCCCAGTGCTGTCCTTAAAGGGGATTTATCACTTCATCAGTTCGTCTGTTTCCTTGTACTTTCAGTTTCTCACTCCCTAAAATCCAGGGGCGTTTCTTAACTGAAGGGGGATGACATCAACCCCTCTTTACTGTTCATGCTCGCTCCCGAGTCAGTGTGTTTTTTTGAGATCAGTGGGAGGGGATAGCACATCCCTGCTCTTCCCCTCCCCCCCTCTGTCCACATGTCACTGTGTTGTTCCTCTCCCTATGCAGTCTTATTTTGTAAGAGCTGTTTGTTTACATACCACAGGCCTGCATTCAGTCTAGACAGTCTTCTATGAACTCAGAGCACTGATCTCTTCTCCTCTCACAGCTGGAGGTTTGTTACAGTTGTATCCAGTCTTCTATGAACTCATCCAGAGCAGCACATATCTTTCTCCTTTCTATGTTTACAAGCAGCAGCATTTGTCACCGAGCACAATTCTGCTGTTTTCTGATTGTAGAAGCAGCTACAGGGTTACTGTGCAGCTGCTGGCTGTGCAGAGTGAAATGTTGCCGGCACCTTCTTCTGAGTGAGAGAGGCAGGAATGCACACTCCCATGAATACAAACGGGGACCAGACAGAATGTAAATTAGTAGAGCCGGCAGCCAATGAAATGAAAGGAGGTGGAATCCGACCGGCACTGGGGAACTGTGTTTACAGAAAACGAAGATAAGGGAGACAGTGAAAACAAGACAGCTTTGCAAATGACATCCAATTGCAAAGTTGCTTGTTTTCACTGTCCCCTTATTCTGAAGACCATTTAATGAAATGATAAAACCCCTTTAAGAGCATGGAGAAAACAGATCAGACATAAATAAGAAACTCTGCTATAATTGTTTAAAGAACAATACAAAAGAAAATGTCAGGTAAGATGTATTACAAACGGCGTCTTATTTATATAATGCAATAGAGTGTACCAGCAATCGAGCCCCCTTGTGATCAAGAACCGAATGGGGACTGTGATAAACATAGAATTGGATCCAAGGTCAACATAAACACCAGGCTTCACTCAGAACCTGTTTCCACGGGACATCAATAATTACCTGCTCACTTCAAACATAGTAAACCATTTGGTGCATAGGAAACACATATCACCAGGGAATCAAGCTTCAAAAACATTTTCTTATTTAATTCACACCTCAGCCAGCCTCTAAGGGGCCAGGGTATAGACTTCTTCGAAAGGGCTACGCAACAAAGAAGACTTGGTAGATGCCACGGAACCCAAGTTACATATGGAATTATGGGAATAGAATAGATTGTACACGTATACCGATTTCATATTTGGAAACTCTGAAAACAGACACACACCTTCGTTTGTCTCGCTCCTTCCTGGGGCTAAGAGTTAGGAGATATGGAGAACGGATACTAGAAACCTGGCCACAAAGCTGTGTTGGGTATCAGAATGTAGTTGGGGCCAGACTAGTGCCGATGGTTCCAGTGGCACCTTTCTGTGATCTCCACAGGAGAAGTTAAAACCCAAGCACTTGGCCCAGAGGGAATGTTGGGGAATTGGACCATTACAGGGGCATAAGAGGGTGTGCGGGGGTGTGACCAGCTAGTGTTAAAAAGGCTTTCAAAGTATCACAGAGGGGTGTCTGCTGTTGGGGTATATACCACAGTAGGTATATCAGGAGGAACCAGGAACTTGCTGGCATTACACGCCTCTATGTGGCTGCACAGCGCTAAAGAATAACACCAGGTAACTAACCTTGTCTGTATATATTGTCTGTATTCCACACCCATAATTGCATTTTTGACTTTTATATATCTGTATTTACTGTATGTATTTATCTTGTCTAGTGTGCCCTAAAGACAATTAAATATTCAATTTAATTTTGGACTTTCTCGATCTACAAATTACACGACCGTGTTCTTGGTTTTACAATATATGCTAGCGGGGCTGGTTTCTGGCCCGATAGATCCTTGTTAACGGACAGAGCTTATATCTAAGCTCAGTTTACCAGGCTGGCAGAGTCCTGTTTTACTGGTGCTAGAGAAAAGGAATCTCTCAGTCGGTCAGGGTTGTGAGCCACGCGGGCGGTTGTGTGGGCTCTCTCTCTCACACCCCTTGCCTGCGTGGATAGGGGGTGTCTGTGAAATGGTTTCCAGATGACCTTAGGTACCCTTATACTTGGCCAAAAAATTGGAATAAAAAGTAATCAAAAACTTTCATGTATCCAAAAATGGTAACAATAGAAAATACACTTCAACCCACAAAAAAATGGGCCCTTACTCAGACCCATAGCTAGAAAAATAAAAGTTATTGGATAAAATGGTGCTACAGTTTTTAATTTAAGAAATAGAGAATATTTTTATTTTATTAAAAGTACCAAAACAATATAAAAACTCTACATATTTGGTAGCACTTCGATCATACCGTCCTACACAATACAAATAACACATCATTTATACCAAAGACTGAACACAGAAAAACCCTGCAAAATTAAAGTAAGTACTTATTTTTTACATTTCACCCATACAGAATGTTTTTTGGGTTTCTGAGTACATTCTATGAAACGGTCAATGGCACCAATATGCGTCATGTGTCATGTCCCACATCCTGCATCGTGTCTTGTTTAAGAACACAAAAATAGATTCTCCACTGTATGAGTTCTCTGGTGGTTAACCAGTTGTGATTTATGTGAACTTGAATTTGGCTTCTCTCCTGTGTGAATTCTCCCATGTCTTACAAGATATGATTTATTTGTAAAACCTTTACCACATTCTGAACATGAATATGGCTTCTCTCCTGTGTGAATTCTCTCATGTTTAACAAGATATGATTTACTTGTAAAGTTTTTCCCACATTCTGAACATGAATATGGCTTCTCTCCAGTGTGAAATATCTCATGTGTAACAAGTTGTGATTTAGTTTTAAAGCTTTTCCCACATTCTGAACATGCATATGGCTTCTCTCCTGTATGAATTCTCTCATGTGTAATGAGATTTGATTTAGTTTTAAAGCTTTTCTCACATTCTGGACATGAATATGGTCTCTCGCCTGTGTGAATTAATTTATGTTCAACAAGATTTGATCTAACTGTAAAACTTTTCCCACATTCTGAACATGAATATGGCTTTACTCCTGTGTGAATTCTCTCATGTATAACAAGATATGATTTACTGTTAAAGTTTTTCCCACATCCTAAACATGAATATGGCTTCTCTCCTGTGTGAATAATCTTATGTGTAACGAGATGTGATTTAGTTTTAAAGCTTTTCCCACACTCTGAACATGAATATGGTTTCTCTCCTGTGTGAATTCTCTCATGTGTAACAAGATGTGATTTACTTTTAAAGCTTGTTCCACATTCTGAACATGAATATGGCTTCTCTCCTGTATGACTTAATTTATGTTCAACAAGATTTGATTTAATTGTAAAACTTTTCCCACATTCTGAACATGAATATGGCTTTACTCCTGTGTGAGTTCGCTCATGTGGAATGAGACTTGATTTAGTGTGAAAGCTTTTCCCACATTCTGAACAAGAGTATGGCTTCTCTCCTGTGTGAATTTTCCTATGTGTGACGAGACTCAATTTAGTTTTAAAGCTTTTCCCACATTCTGAACATGAATATGGTTTTTCTCCTGTGTGATTTAATTTATGTTCAACAAGATTTAATTTACTTGTAAAGCTTTTCCCACATTCTGAGCAAGAATATGGTTTTTCACCTGTGTGAACTCTCTCATGTATAACGAGATATGATTTATTTATAAAATTCTTCCCACATTCTGAACATAAATATGGCTTCTTCCCAGTGTGAATTAACTCATGTGTAACAAGTTGTGATTTAGTTTTAAAGCTTTTCCCACATTCTGAACATGAATATGGTTTCTCTCCTGTGTGAATTTTTTCATGTGTAACAAGATGTGCTTTACTTTTAAAGCTTTTTCCACATTCTAAACAGGAATATGGCTTCTCTCCCGTGTGAATTATCTCATGTCTAACAAGCTCTGATTTAGTTTTAAAGCTTTTCCCACATTCGACACATGAATGTGTCTGCCCTGTGTGAATTCTTACATCTGTATAAAGATCTGAGGTTTTTGTAAACTGTTTACCACATTGAATCGTCGCACCCGCTTTCTGGTCTTTACTTTGGGCAATCTGAGGTTGGTCAGAAGAAGGTTCCTCGTGATTAGGAGTATTAGAAGATAGATCTGTTCTCTGAAGTCCTGGATGTATATTAATAGTAACTAAGTTCTTCTCAGAAGACTGCTGCTTGATCTCTTCATCATCTTCTCTATCATTTAGAGATAACAGAAGGTGTTCTCCAGAATTCGTTGTGGAGTTTTCTGTAAAGGTTAACAAGAGATTTCAAGAGTTTTAATTTTTTGTTGTAACCCACAAAGTAGACAGGTTTACATTCTACATTCAACATTCCTATCAGGATGATTTCACCTATAGCTTACTCTGGATATCTGCCAATGCAGTATTTTGACGCAAATTAAGAATCAGACAAAAAAAAAAAAAAAAAAACTTTTACTTCTGCTTCCCGAAAGATCCACTTCTGAATTTAAATTTAGGGCCACATGTTTGAACCTGTTTAGGTCTAAAACTCACTTTTTTGCCCATAGTAAACTATGGGCAAAAAAGTGAGTTTTAGACCTAAACAGGTTCATACACGTGGCCCTAAATTTGAATATTCAAGGGTGGTTTAAGCATTTATACAGATCACTATATCCAACCTCTATCAAACTAGTAGGCAGAACATTAGCAAGACCATCAGGGAGACTGAAATGGAATGGACCAGAGAAAGAGACTCAATTAATTTTTTTTACTTGAATCTAAAAGTCAGATGCTCCCTGTAGTGGTATAGAGAGGTTATGGAGACAATAGTTCTTACCCTGTGTCCTTGTCATTTTGGGAGAAGTGCCACTTAAGAATATTTGCAGAACTAGTTTGGTAGGTTATTCTTAGCTATCACCATATACTGTGGACTATGATATAGTATATCTAGTAATTTGCTGGATGACATTTCTCTATATGGAGATATTGAATCTAATGGTCACTTCAATGAGTAACTCCTGTTGTTTTTTGGCTGTTCACATTCCATTATGTTTGGAACATATGACTGGAAAAACATGAAGTGTATCCATAGAACTCCATTCATCTGATGAAGTCTCCTTATGGCCTCCATCAGGCCGGTATACGAAATGAAGGCTGAAAAAATAGATGTGAATGGAACCCAACCTGTATATGATAGCTGACCTTTCAAAGTGGAAGGGATGACTGGAAGCAATGTTATGAGTTAAAAAAAAAACCTTTTTGAAGATATAGATTAAAAAAAACTAACAGTTGTTATGTTAGATTGTGCATAGTGAGACCCCATATCTGTATACCCAAGCTAACAAACCAATGTATGTTTGTAGATTTTTTTCTTTGATAAGCAATTTCGCCCATAAGCTTATCCCAAGCTATCAGAAAACCCCTTTTAGAAAGGCTGCAATTATAGAGACATCTTAGAGAATTTTACAAGGAGGGAAAGGTTCCGGACAGGGTCGCCCCTGTCAGGGCAGTTACTCTGAGATTAGGAATCTAAGCTAAGAATAACAATGCCTGTGAGGGACTTAAAAGGGCCAAAAAGTGTCCAATTATCCTAGCATTTGAATGATCGCAAGTATTAATTATTATCTCCTTTGATGGGTGGCCAGTAAGGATACATACTGCTGGTAAGATGAAGCCTCTTTCGGTGTAATTACTGCAGAAATCACTCCACATCCTCTAAAAAATATGATCTAGGTGGTCTGACTGATCTACTGAGCATGTGCGACTACCAGTGTAAGGAGTCACACTACAGCTCATCTCCAGTACTGTTGACACAGAACCTATCCATTTGCTGATGTGTTTGTGGCTCCCATGTTCCCTGAGTGTCTGCTCTGTAACTCCCGGCTGCTTTATGTGTACGGTACGTGCTGGTCCTTTTATATTCAAAGGGCAAGTGCTTGATATCCATTTGCTTTGGCAGATTGCTGTTCATATGTGGCTATTTTAAGGTGACACCTCCCCAAGCTTCATGCCATATCTTCAGTGTACATCTTAGTGTCTTGAAGTGATTCTCAGTTGTTGCTTTCTTGTTTTTGACTTTGGCTTGTTCCTGATCTCACTACCTGCCAAATGCTTGCCTTGACCCTCAGCTTGTCCTCGAGTACGAAAGTACTTCACATTCTCTGCACATCGGCTTGTCTTTGACCACTCTTCTAGTCTGTTCCCATAGTACCATGCTAGAAACGTAAGCTATAACCCTGGGTGACTACATTGGGGTACTGGCATATTAAGCACCTGCAGTAAAATAAAAATCCTCGTGCGAGGGTTAAATGGTAAAAGCCAAGGGGCTCTTTGGACTCATTGACTTTTGTTGGAGAGTGTCTGAGGCTGTGTGATCTATGAAGAAGTGATTGTGTGACAATCTCCTATTGTGAATGGTGATAACCAAGGTTGTCTACACGTTGGGGTCATCTTCCATTGTAATCCATATGTGATGATAATGAGGAGACTCTTCTCTATAGAAGAGGAAGTATCAGCCTATTATTAGACTTAGTGGCCAATAGGAAAACGGAAGGAGTTTTGGATGTTTTAAAATATAGATAGTGATATGAAAAAAACAACAACAAATTCTTAAGAAATCTGCTTCATATAAAAACACAATATAAACAATAGGTTATTTTATGATGATACCTTCCCTTTAAATCTCCAACATGGCTGCCAGTGCCGTCCTGCACCCAAAGTAATAGGTGAGATAACCCAGCTCTATCTCCTTACCTTGTGACATAAGAGGCCAGTGCTTCTCCAGATCCTCCATCATGACGTCCTTGTACAGATCCTTGTGTCCTTCTAAATACTCCCACTCCTCCATGGAGAAATAGACAGCAACCTCCTGACACCTTATAGGAACCTGACACACAAAATGATACGGTCATCACCCAGACCCCTCCAGTGGTGTTACTGTATAATGTCCCAGCATTCCCAGTAGCAGCAGCGTCACCTCTCCAGTCAGCAGCTCCGTCATCTTGTTGATGAGTTCTATGCTCTTCTGCTTATTGTCCCTCTCATGTATCAGTGAGTGCGGGGGAGGCTCTATGATGGGGCCCCGGCTCCATCCTCCTGACACACAGGGACAGCTCCGGGGGCCACACAGTCACATGACGTCTTCTTCACTACTGTGTAATCCTGTGTATGGAGAGAAATCCCTGGATCAGTGACCGATCTCCAGAAATCTAGTGACTAGAACTGATATTATTCCTGCACTGAGAGACGTCCAGGACACGTGTGGACTTCTGAGCTGTGACTTCCCCTGATAACTTCCTCTGGCAGAGAAGTGTAAGGCCATGTGCACACGGCTTAAAACTGGACTTATTTCAGTCCGTAATTACGCGCCGGAGTGCGTAAATTACGGGCTGAATACGTCCCAGTCATTATGGTAATCCACAGTTCTCATAGAGAATTATGGATTACGTCTCCTCTCCCTGCTCGGCGAATACGCCGAGGGGGGAGATAATTGACATGTGAATTACCAGCGCCGTATACGCGCCGCTGGTAATGCAAGTCAATGGGCGGGCGAGGTGCCGGCCCCCCGCACCCGCCCCCGCCCCACTCCCGGCCACACGGCGTAATTGCGGGGCGTAATTACGCCCTGCAAATACACCGTGTGAACCTAGCCTAAAGCTGAAGACCTCGTAGGGGAAACGCGTATGGTCGGCAAGGCTTGTTTATCACTCAGTATTCAGGTCACAGGATATTTTGTACTAAAGTTTATCTCTGAACTAGATGATCCCTTGGTTTGTGGCTAAACATCCTATGTACATGACCTGAATACAGTTATCAGCTGAGGATTTGCTTCAGGAAAAAAATTATATCCATGAGACATGAAATTTGTTTTTAGTACATAACTTATATATGGTCTAACGCGCTGATAATAAATAGAATCATTACATTGATACATGCACCCCATGTGTCTGTGTGATTCTATGAGACGCCCAAGAACTACCTAATCTCCAATTTGGCAACCTAATCACATCTGAAGTTGTAATTGATACAACAACTTTCCACCATTCTGTAGTCTGTCCTTAGACCATTTATATATGTATAGATCTCTAGTGACCCCACAGCTGGAATACAGGGGCATTTCTAGAGACCGGCTACAAAAAGTGATTATTATAATAGAAGTCTAAAACTATGGAGAGACCCAAAGAACTGTATTGCATTAAGCAAAGCAGGGGGATGGGCAACATGATGGAAACCTTAACAATTATGGCTGGAAAAACAATAGTGCCTGTAAACATGCCTGGGATATACATACAGCATAGCTATCGTAATATATAAAAAAAACATAAAGGCAACTAGATGGATAAAGTGGTCACCTATGGGCAACATCTTCTATGTTTCTATATAACTGGCAAAACAGTGGGAAAAAATCCAAGCATCTAAGTTGAACCCGACCATCTGATTCCCTTGGCTCCTCCGGGCTGACCCCGACCATCTGATTCCCTTGGCTCCTCCGGGCTGAACCCGACCATCTGATTCCCTTGGCTCCTCCGGGCTGAACCCGACCATCTGATTCCCTTGGCTCCTCTGGGCTGAACCCGACCATCTGATTCCCTTGGCTCCTCTGGGCTGAATCCGACCATCTGATTCCCTTGGCTCCTCCGGGCTGTACCCGACTATCTGATTCCCTTGGCTCCTCCGGGCAAAACCCAACCATCTGATTACCTTGGCTCCTCCGGGCTAACCCCAACCATCTGATTCCCTTGGCTCCTCCGGGCTGAACCCGACAATCTGATACCCTTGGCTCCTCCGGGCTGACCCCGACCATCTGCTTCCCTTGGCTCCTCCGGGCTGAACCCGACCATCTGATTCCCTTGGCTCCTCCAGGCTGAACCCGACCATCTGATTCCCTTGGCTCCTCCAGGCTGAACCCGACCATCTGATTCCCTTGGCTCCTCCGGGCTGAACCCGACCATCTGATTCCCTTGGCTCCTCCGGGCTGAACCCGACCATCTGATTCCCTTGGCTCCTCCGGGCTGACCCCGACCATCTGATTCCCTTGGCTCCTCCAGGCTGAACCCGGCCATCTGATTCCCTTAGCTCCTCCAGGCTGAACCCGACCATCTGATTCCCTTGGCTCCTCCAGGCTGAACCCGACCATCTGATTCCCTTGGCTCCTCTGGGTTGAATCCAACCATCTGATTCCCTTGGCTCCTCTGGGCTGAACCCGACCATCTGATTCCCTTGGCTCCTCTGGGCTGAACCCGACCATCTGATTCCCTTGGCTCCTCCGGGCTGAATCCGACCATCTGATTCCCTTGGCTCCTCCGGGCAGAACCCAACCATCTGATTAACTTGGCTCCTCCGGGCTAACCCCAACCATCTGATTCCCTTGGCTCCTCCGGGCTGAACCCGACCATCTGATTCCCTTGGCTCCTCCGGGCTGACCCCGACCATCTGAGTCCCTTGGCTCCTCCGGGCTGAACCCGGCCATCTGATTCCCTTAGCTCCTCCAGGCTGAACCCGACCATCTGATTCCCTTGGCTCTCCAGGCTGAACCCGACCATCTGATTCCTTGGCTCCTCCCGGCTGAACCCGACCATCTGATTCCCTTGGCTCCTCCGGCTGAACCCGACCATCTGATTCCCTTGGCTCCTCCGGGCTGACCCCGACCATCTGACTCCCTTGGCTCCTCCGGGCTGAACCCGGCCATCTGATTCCCTTAGCTCCTCCAGGCTGAACCCGACCATCTGATTCCCTTTGCTCCTCCAGGCTGAACCCGACCATCTGATTCCCTTGGCTCCTCTGGGTTGAATCCAACCATCTGATTCCCTTGGCTCCTCTGGGCTGAACCCGACCATCTGATTCCCTTGGCTCCTCCGGGCCCTCTCTTCCTCGGTATAATGGACGACCCACCATTCTCATTGCTCTTATAGCACTACTATGGCTGCATTGGTTCCCATGATACATAACTGACCATACTGGGGGCTGATCTGCAGGTTTTACGCTGCTCATTTCATCACTTGGAAGCTCCTGAAGCTCTTACACAGGACCCTTGATTCATCAATTCCTCCAATTATGGATTTTCTTTTTGATCATTGATTGGTTAGATAATACAATAAAGATCACAGAAATATAGAGAAGTTTACCTCTCCGGTCACCAGGTGGATGATCTCTAAGGTGAGATCTAATATTCTTCTGCTGATCTCATTCCTGTCCGTGTCCATCCTTGGTGGGTCATTCAGGAGAAGGAACGCTGTGTATGAGAATAGGAGAAAACTGGATGAACTGGAAGGTTTTATTATGGCAGGCACCTTTATGGAGAAATGAGGAGCCCCAAATCATACAGGGGCCACATCATGTGAGACCTACAGAACCTCTGGTGGCAGAGGAGAAGCAGCTTCTCAGAGCCGTCACCACATGGATACAGGGTGTTCCCAACACATTCACAGGATATTCCATAATGTCTGATAGATGAGGGCTCCAGCCAGTTAGCAGTGAGTCATAAACAGCCTCCTTCTTCTTCACCCCATACCTAATCCCCCAGAGACTCAGAATCAGTCAGCATGGATGAGTGCGAAGAACTGTTTCAGCATTCCAAAACATAGTTCGAAAATTTAAAGGAACATGACAAAGTCATTCTATGCCAAAACATTAATCATCTCAAAGGAGAAACACCAGGTTATGTCTATGCTAGGTGTATGGAGGTGGCACAAAGACATAGGTACCACCTCCCTGTGCTTACTGCAACAGGAGGAGGAGAAGGTGCTAGATTATGAGTTTCTTGACCCAATATGGTGTGAAGGCTGCAGAGCGGAGGGCATGGGATGAAGGAAGAGAGGGTTATTACATAGCAGAAGCCTCCTGGAGATCTTTCATTTCCATCACAAAGTTACATAGTACGATTGAAAAGAGATATGTCCAAGTTCAAACAATGGGGGGGGAAGATGTGGATGAAGGGAGGATTAGAGTGCATTTTTAAGCTTTGTTTTCCTTACTGATGCAAACTTTGGATCCCATAAGGCAAAAACCAATCTGCTCTAAAGGAATATTTAATTCCATCTGACTGGATCTGGACATTTTATACTACGACAGAAGTATTGATATTATTTAGTTGTAAGTAGGTATCTAAGCCTTTATTGAAGCCCCTACCTCTTCATGTTGAGGCCGGCTCCCCAGAGCGACAGTTCCATAGATTCACAGTTCTCATGGTAAAGAAGGTTTCTCTTTTCCCTAGATTGAATCTTTTTCTCTCCAGATGGAGGGAGGGCCTCTTGTCTTTTGAGGGGTGTTTTCACAAAATAGCCATACTTTTCGAAGGGTCTTTTTATATATATTAATAAAGTCTCCCCATAACCAACTGTTCTCAAGGCTAATTAAGTTTTAACCTTTTATCCTAAATTCTTTTAACCTTTCCTGATAACTAAGATGCTCTATTCCTCTCTTATAAGTTTGGTTGCTCGTCTTCACACTTTCTCAAGCTCCATTACATCCTTTCTATAAACTGGAAACCAGAACTAAACAGCTTTTACCAGGTGAGGTCACATTACTGCTTTATGTGGCAGTTTTATTACATCCCTTTCCAGCGAGTCAATACCTCTTTTAATACACACTAATATCCTGCTGGCCTCAGAGGCAGCTGATTGACATTGCATGCTGTTTTGTTCCCACAGATAAGTGGGACATTATTTACTTAAACAACAAAAAGAAAGTTCCCAGCTCACCTGATATCATAGCCTGGTGTTCAAGTGAAGGATGCACGGCAAGTCCGGAAACTCCCACCGGTAATGAGTATAGAAACAACGCTATTTCCAGCATCCACACATTTTCATATTGAATGGTTCACCACATATGGACTTACAATGATTAAGTTTAAAAACTTGTAACTTTAATAAAGCTTCATTAAAAAGAAAAAAATCAAAACATGAAGTCCAGCATATAGATAGATTGTTGCAGTTTTTTGCGATAGCACTATCCTACTGGAAGGTGGTACGGGATCACATGTAGCGGTGGAATGACCAACTGACCGACGCGTTTCGGCTGTGCGCCTTAATCCTGGTCTCATCGATACTGACTGCTCAGCTGTCTTATATAGCAGACCGGAAGTGAACCTCACGGTTCCTGAGACAGTTAACCCTTGCTAGCTAAATTCTGAAACAACACTCAGTAGCTAAATGTATGCTAAAAATAGATGCAAGACAATATACACATTACATAAAACAACAAGCAAGTAGCTAAAATAATACCAGCTACCTATACTCAAGCATTATCTAACAATGTAAATGCAATAACAATAATTTTAATAGTAATATAGCAAGTCATGTCTAATATTTAAACCTTGTGGTTGTCTGGTTTGTAAATAGAAAATCCAACTCGCTTCGCGGTTCAAAACCAAATCACGGATACTGCCTCCCCGAGCTTGTATAGACACCCTTTCTATCCCCATCCACCTAAATGATGCTGTGTCTCCAGCATGTTCTTCTAAAAAATGTTTAGACACTGAAGACATATTATGTGACCATGTCATTTTTCGTGCATCAGACAGATGCCGCCTTATTCTCACCTTAAGTGGAGTCGTGGTGCATCCCACATATTGTATTTGACATGTGTCACATGAAATTAAGTAAATGGCATTTTTTGTATTACAATTAATGTACTGTTGTACCTTGTAATCTTTCTTAGTGACGTATGATGTGAATGTGTCCCCTGTTTTTGTATGTAAGCAGGCTAGACAAGTGGAATGTCCACATTTGTAGAAACCCTTGTATGTAAGCCATGTAGCCTGCTGTTGCTTTTCACCCCTGTAACAACTCGGTGAAATAATAGAACCAATATTAAGTGCTCTGGTGGCTACAAATCTAATTCCCCCAGAGATAATGTTCCTGAGTTAAACATGAGATTGCAACATTGGTAAATATTTTTTGATGATGTTACATATATTTGTAAATTGTGGTGAATATGTGGTGCTAAAAGTGACACCTGTGAACAATTTTTGTTGTTTATTTCTAATTTTATCTTTGATAAGGCTATCTCTTGACATGTTAGAGACTTTTCTACAGCTGTTCTGCAACACCTTGTCTGAATATCCTCTCTGTTTTAATTTGACCAATGTTTGATTTTGTTGAAACATAAATTCCTGTGTTTTACTACAGTTCCTCTTAATTCTAATAAGTTCTCCCGTGGGGATATTAGTAAGTACATGATTTGGATGACTTGAATTCGCATTTAAAATGGAGTTTTGTGATGTTGGTTTTGTATATGGTTTAACTATAATTGATTCATTCGGGATACCCACCAAACTGACATCCAGAAAGTTAATTGTTGATTTATGTGATACATAAGTGAATCGAAGATTCATATCATTGTGGTTTATATAATAGACAAGTTTGGGGATATGATGATCTGGGCCTTCCCATACCAGGAGGAGGTCGTCAAGATAACGTCCATACCACCTGGCATGGGAAGCAAAATTGTTGTTATGAGATAATAGAAAATCCTCTTCCCATTTCCCCATATATATATTGGCGAGGGAAGGGGAAAATTTAGCTCCCATAGGGGATCCCTCCAGTTGTAAAAAATAGCGGCCATCAAATGAAAAAAAATTATGTGAAAGAAGAAATTCTACCACCATCACAATATATTCACTTACATTGGGTTCGTATTGACAATATTTAAAGAGAAACCATTTTAAAGCCTCAAGTGCTGAGTTGTGGGGAATAGAGGGGTACAATGCCATGACATCACAAGAAAGCCAGCTGTATTGAGATTTCCACTCTATCTTTTCCAATATATTAATGACCTGTTTGGTATCCCTAAGGAAACCTGGGAGTCGTGATACGAAAGGCTGTAATAAATCATCTACCCAGGCCCCTAATTTCTCACTATAGGATCCTATACCTGAAACTATAGGTCGTATTTGCGGGGGAAAAGTGCCCTTATGTATTTTTTGGCAATGAATGTAATATTGGGGTGACCGGTTGTAATATTGGGGTGACTGCTTGAAGGTCTAATATTATCAAGGTATTCGTCCATGGTCGACGTTACAAAACACACAAATGTATAGAGAGTTGAGCCAGGACCCCACCACTGTGCTCCAATCCAAAATCAAGAAACTTTTGTTGGAAGGTATTAGTTTAGGGGTAATAACAGAAAAAACAGCTGAAGCTTTATATGTAGAACAACCGGTCACCCCAATATTACATTCATTGCCAAAAATACATAAGGGCACTTTCCCCCCGCAAATACGACCTATAGTTTCAGGTATAGGATCCTATAGTGAGAAATTAGGGGCCTGGGTAGAGGATTTATTACAGCCTTTCGTATCACGACTCCCAGGTTTCCTTAGGGATACCAAACAGGTCATTAATATATTGGAAAAGATAGAGTGGAAATCTCAATACAGCTGGCTTTCTTGTGATGTCATGGCATTGTACCCCTCTATTCCCCACAACTCAGCACTTGAGGCTTTAAAATGGTTTCTCTTTAAATATTGTCAATATGAACCCAATGTAAGTGAATATATTGTGATGGTGGTAGAATTTCTTCTTTCACATAATTTTTTTTCATTTGATGGCCGCTATTTTTTACAACTGGAGGGATCCCCTATGGGAGCTAAATTTTTCCCCTTCCCTCGCCAATATATATATGGGGAAATGGGAAGAGGATTTTCTATTATCTCATAACAACAATTTTGCTTCCCATGCCAGGTGGTATGGACGTTATCTTGACGACCTCCTCCTGGTATGGGAAGGCCCAGATCATCATATCCCCAAATTTGTTGATTATATAAACCACAATGATATGAATCTTCGATTCACTTATGTATCACATAAATCAACAATTAACTTTCTGGATGTCAGTTTGGTGGGTATCCCGAATGAATCAATTATAGTTAAACCATATACAAAACCAACATCACAAAACTCCATCTTAAATGCGAATTCAAGTCATCCAAATCATGTAATTACTAATATCCCCACGGGAGAACTTATTAGAATTAAGAGGAACTGTAGTAAAACACAGGAATTTATGTTTCAACAAAATCAAACATTGGTCAAATTAAAACAGAGAGGATATTCAGACAAGGTGTTGCAGAACAGCTGTTGAAAAGTCTCTAACATGTCAAGAGATAGCCTTATCAAAGATAAAATTAGAAATAAACAACAAAAATTGTTCACAGGTGTCACTTTTAGCACCACATAACAAAAAATATTGTACACATCAAATTTACCATAATTTACAAATCACTCGGGCCATTTATTAGTACACTGAGTCCAAATTGGGTTTGTTAACACGGTATGTTCTAAACAGCAACAGCAGGCGAAGGCCAACGTCCAGTGCACATTTTAGGCAAGTAAAACAGGGATCACATGACACATACTCACTAAAGATTCAAGTACACAGACATTAACGTAATGACAAAAATGATTATTAATTTGAGTGCCTATGTAAAACGTGGATGGAGTCTTGGTGAGATAGGGCTGGATCTGTCGATTTTTAGAAAATGCTGGTCCTAGTATTCTTCAGGCTAAACCCTTTGTTTAGAGAGAACATGGACACAGATCATTAGGGGAAAAAACATACCAGGTGAGCGGCAGTTCCTGTGGGCGGAGGAATGCTTGTTGATGCCAGAGGTCAAAGGAGATATTGGGCAGACTGGTTCGAGCTGATTAGAAAGGCAACAGTGACTCAAATAGCCACCGTTACAACCAAGGTAGGCAGAAGAGCATCTCTGAACGCACAGTAAGGCGAACTTTGAGGCAGATGGGCTACAGCAGCAGAAGACCACACCGGGTGCCACTCCTTTCAGCTAAGAACAGGAAACTGAGGCTCCAATTTGCCCAAGCTCATCGAAATTGGACAGTAGAAGATTGGAAAAACGTTGCCTGGTCTGATGAGTCTCGATTTCTGCTGCGACATTCGGATGGTAGGGTCAGAATTTGTCATCAACAACATGAAAGCATGGATCCATCCTGCCTTGTATCAACGGTTCAGGCTGGTGGTGGTGTCATGGTGTGGGGAATATTTTCATGGCACTCTTTGGGCCCCTTGGTACCAATTGAGCATCGTTGCAACACCTTGTTGAATCTATGCCACGAAGAATTGAGGCAGTTCTGAAGGCAAAAGGGGGTCCAACCCGTTACTAGCATGGTGTACCTAATAAAGTGGCCGGTGAGTGTATATGTAACATCATCAAAAAATATTTACCAATGTTGCAATCTCATGTTCAACTCAGGAAACATTATCTCTGGGGGAATTAGATTTGTAGCCACTAGAGCGCTTAATATTGGTTCTATTATTTCACCGAGTTGTTACAGGGGTGAAAAGCAACAGCAGGCGACATGGCTTACATACAAGGGTTTCTACAATGTGGACATTCCACTTGTCTAGCCTGCTCACATACAAAAACAGGGGATACATTCACATCATACGTCACTAAGAAAGATTACAAGGTACAACAGTACATTAATTGTAATACAAAAAATGCCATTTACTTAATTTCATGTGACACATGTCAAATACAATATGTAGGATGCACCACGACTCCACTTAAGGTGAGAATAAGGCGGCATCTGTCCGATGCACGAAAAATGACATGGTCACATAATATGTCTTCAGTGTCTAAACATTTTTTAGAAGAACATGCTGGAGACACAGCATCATTTAGGTGGATGGGGATAGAAAGGGTGTCTATACCAGCTAGGGGAGGCAGTATCCGTGATTTGGTTTTGAACCGTGAAGCGAGATGGATTTTCTATTTACAAACCAGACAACCACAAGGTTTAAATATTAGACATGACTTGCTATATTATTAATAATATTATTATTAAAATTATTGTTATTGCACTTACATTGTTGGATAATGCTTGAGTATAGGTAGCTGGTATTCTTTTAGCTACTTGCTTGTTGTTTTTTGTAATGTGTATATTGTCTTGCATCTATTTTTAGCATACATTTAGCTACTGAGTGTTGTTTCAGAATTTAGCTAGCAAGGGTTAACTGTCTCAGGAACCGTGAGGTTCACTTCCGGTCTGCTATATAAGACAGCTGAGCAGTCAGTATCGATGAGACCAGGATTAAGGCGCACAGCCGAAACGCGTCGGTCAGTTGGTCATTCTACCGCTACATGTGATCCCGTACCACCTTCCAGTAGGTTAGTGCTATCGCAAAAAACTGCAACAATCTATCTATATGCTGGACTTCATGTTTTGAATTTTTTCTTTTTAATGAAGCTCTATTAAAGTTACAAGTTTTTAAACTTAATCATTGTAAGTCCATATGTGGTGAACCATTCAATATGAAAATGTGTGGATGCTGGAAATAGCGTTGTTTCTACATTATTTACTTAGAAACAGAGACACAAGGCCATACTTACAGTGTAATGACTGGACTATTAACTATTTCCAATAGGAAGCAATATAAGCCCCAGTGCTATATGCTAAGAGGGCAACTGCTTAGATACAAAACACACATTGGAAAAGTACCAGCTCACACCAGGATACAGAAAAGCTACCATATCATACAGGGGAGGTTGCACAAATGCAAAAACACTGATAAACAGACACACAGCCGGTGAGCTGTAAGTATCGCCTTGTATCTGTGTTTTTAAGTAAATAATGTCCCATTTTTCAGTGATTTTTTTCTGTAAATTACTAGTAAGGACTTGTAAGACAATGAGGAGCCTTGGCAAAGCCCTTTCTTCAAATCTGGCATTTTTCACTTTATCTGGGAATAACTTTTTAATGCTTTTACCCATCCTGTGATTTTGAAATATTTATTAAAGTTTAAAAATTTCTGTGTGTAAGTGACAGTCATACCAAACAAAATAGTGAATAAGTAACACCTACTATATGTCTATTTTATGTTGGCATAATTTTTTAGACATCCTTTTATTTTTTTATGACATAAGGGGGCTTTTAAATTTAGTAGCAAATTTTAACAACTTTCAAGAAAATTTGCGACACAGATTTGTTTAAGAACCAGTCCAGTTCTGATGTGGCCTTAAAGGGCCTGCATGTTAAACACCTCCCTAAACAGTGTCGGACTGAGGTGCCTTGAGCCCACAGGTGGAGTTGATTCCAGGGTCTACCAGTTGAGCTATTTCACAGCCCTCCGGTGGAGTTTATTTTAGGTGTCCACCCTACAGCTACTGTCGGTGACTTTACCTACTGTAAATGACTGTAGATGCCTCCTATACTCTGCCTCTTGCTTTTTTACCTCTTCTGAGGATGTATATGCAGCTACAAATCATCCCAAGGTCTACCATGCTCTTTGGCCACCGGGGGTTTCCCTTAATCCCCTGTGGGCCAGTCTGAGCTTGTCCCTAAACAACCCCATTTAAGAAACCACACCCTTCACGGTATTCAAAGCAACACTTAGAAAGTATATTAATCATTTAAGTGTTTTACTGAAATTAAAGCAAATAAAAAATTTAATTTTTTGGGCAAATTTTCCATTTTTATACATGGTCTGCTGAAGCACAGCAAATATGAACAGTTAAAAGCAAATTGCTATTGATTTTTTAGAGATGTTTCATATGTGGCCCTAACGAGCCAGTTGATTCAACCACAAACCTCAGAATAGTGGATTTTCAGCTCTTATTTTCATTAGGATTTTCTTTAGATGCCGATACAGGTCTGCGGACACGGTCTGCGGACACCCTAAGGTTTTAAAACTTAATAAACAACCCTAAAAAGAGCTAATTTGGAAAACTACACCCCTTAAAGGAGATGTTTGAGAACAAAGAAAAAATAAGAATACATAATAAAGGATAATACTAAGTATAATAAATAAATGACAAAATATAGTCCCTTGAATCTCTTAATGAGCCTGGATGTATGAGTACGTCCTAGGGTTGCAAAGGGGCTATATAGCAGGATCGTGCCGCGATCCCGCTACATAACTAGCGGGCGTTAGCAGCAAACACCTGGCAAATACAGTGCGGGATGGTGCTGGCTCCATCCCATGCTGTTTAACCCTTTAGATGCTGCAATAAAGATGGCCGCAGCGTCTAAATGAATGAGAAACGGTGTCACGCACCGTCTCTCACTCCGATCGCTGCCCCCGCGGCAAAATCACAGGGTACTGATTGGTTAACATGGTAGCTGGAAGGCTTCCATCGCTGCCATGTTTTTGATTTTACTACTTCCTGCCCCAGACAGGAATTAGTGAAACAGTCATATTGGTACGGCCTAATGCATTGTCTATGCAATGCATTTGGTTGTAGAATCGATCACGCCCCCTAGCGGTGAAGCGCCCTAGAGGGATTCAAATTACAGTAAAAAAAAAATGCTTTAATGTGTAAAAAAATTAAAAAATATTAAAAGTTCAAATCCCCTCCCTTTTCCTATTTTACAAAAAAATTGAAATAATTAAAAAGTTCCCCATTTTCGGTGTCGCCGCGTCCGAAAAAGTCTGATCTATTAAAATCTAACATAATTTGTCCTGTACAAACGCCAAAATTATAGGGGGGGTTTCACATTCTCTAAAACTTGGAATTAAATTGATCCAAAAAAAGTTGCATGTATTCAAAACTGGTAGCAATAAAAAGTGCACTTCAGCCCGCAAACAACAAACCCTCAGTCACGTCCCAAGGGATTAGTACAAAAAAGTTATTGGTCACTGAAAATGGCGCTGGGGCAAAAATGTAAAAAAATCGAAAATATTTGGAATTTTTCAACAGTACCAAAACATAACGGAAACCGTACATGTTTGGTATTTCTGGATTCCTATCAACCTGCAGAACACAGAGAACACATCATTTGTAGCAGAGAGTGAACGCCGTAAAAAAAAATGTTGCAAATAGGTTTTTTTTTCACATTTTGACCCACTTGGATTATTTTTTGCGTTTTCCCAGTATATTCTATGGTAATATGAATGACATCATTAGAAAGTCCATCCTATCCCACAAAATAAAAGCCATCATCTGTCTATGGAGCTGGAAAAATAAAAAGTAAAACCTCAGTAAGAGCATTGGAGATGGGTCGAGGTTGGGTCTTCCAGTATGACAATGAACTGAAACACACAGCCAGGGCAACTAAGGAGCGGCTCTGTAAGAATCATTTCAAGGTCCTGGAGTGGCCAAGCCAGTCTCCAGACCTGAACCCAATGGAAAATCTGTAGAAGGAGCTAAAACTCAATGTATTCCAGCGACAGCCCCAAAACCTGAAAGATCTGGAGAAGATCTTTATGGAGGAGTGGACCACAATCCCTGCTACAGTGTGTGAAAACTTGGTCAAGAACTACAGGAAACATCTGACCTTTTTAATTGCAAATAAAGGTTTCTGTACCAAATATTAAGTTCTGTTTATAAATACTAATTTCCTGCAATAAAATGCATACCACATGATTTTCTGGATTTTTTTTAGATTCTGTCTCTCACAGTTGAAGTGTACCTACTGTGAGCTTGCACAGCTCTGAGATCACCGCATGAGTCTTTCAGGCATGAGACAGAGGCAGAAGTCAGGTATAAACGGTTGCTTGGCTCCGTGGATTTATTTCATAAGCAGAACAAAACGGATGGCAAACATGCACAGCAAAACATAAACAAAATACTTGCTCGTCTGAGCGCTTACTAACAATGGCGTAGTTCCCTCACTATCACCTTGTTGGTCCTACACTGGCTTCCCCCAGTGTGAACACCTCCAGCCGAGAAGGTAGACTGGAGGTGCAGCCGACGCCCAGTCAGCTACCTGCTGGCCTTGTATACAGCCAGGAAATCCCGGAGTGGAACCATGGGGAGTAAGCACCCACCCTGCTCTATGCTTACTCCCAATGACAGGCCCACCCGGGAATGGCTGGTAGCCATACTAACAGATTAAACATAGGTTGACAGTTTGTACTGTCGACATCTCTTTACCAACGGCCTTTCACTCCACCAAGGCTCCTTATCTTGGTGGTATGCGTCCTGGACTCCCCAGACATAGGTCCAAAACCTGGCTGGGATATACACTCCCTTGTAGACCTTCCCAGCTGCGGCCTTACATATCCCCCCCCCCTCCTTCTGCTCTGACCTGTGGGTTGGAGCACATTCTGTCATAGAGAACTTAAAGTCCTGTAGAGCCAGGAACCACTGGGTCACCCTTGCGTGATTCCCTTTTTTTTGTGCCATACACTTTAGAGGTGAATGGTCCGTGATTACTTTAAAGGGTCTACCTATCAGGTAGTAGCGCAGTGCCTCAATAGCCCCCTTAATGGCCAGGCATTCTCTCTCTACTATGGCGTAGTTTTTCTTGGCTGCGGACAGTTTCCGGCTGAGGTACACTACAGGGTGTTCTTCTCCCTCAACCAGCTGTGACAGGACAGCCCCTAATCCCACCTCAGAGGCGTCTGGCCGGACCAAAAATTCCTTCTGGAAGTTTGGCGCAACGAGCACTGGTCTCTTCCAGAGTACCTCTTTAAGGTTTTTAAAAGCTTATTCTGCCTCCGTGTTCCACTTGACTATAGTGGACTTGGACCCTTTTGTGAGATCCGTAAGAGGGGCTGCTATGGAGGCAAAGTTGGGCACAAACCTCCTATAGTACCCGGCGATACCAAGAAAAGCCCTGACCTGCTTCTGGAAACCGGTTGGGGCCAATTCCTAATTGCTTCCAGTTTGTCCATCTGGGGCTTGATGACCCCCCTCCCAATGTCATAGCCTAGATAGCGAGCCTCCTCGAGCCCTATGGCGCACTTATTGGGGTTGGCGGTTAACCCTGCTGCCCTTATGGCATCTAAGACGGCCTGTACTCTGGGTAGGTGGGATTCCCAGTCCGTACTAAATACCACCACGTCATCCAAATATGCCGCCGCATATTTTCTATGAGGCTGCAGGATGATGTCCATCATCCTCTGGAATGTGGCCGGAGCCCCATGTAGGCCAAAGGGAAGGACAACATAATGAAAGTGTCCATCTGGGGTGGAAAAAGCAGTTTTTTTCCCTAGCTTCCTTTGTGAGGGGCACCTGCCAATAGCCCTTGTTCAGGTCTAATGTACCTTGCAGGTCCTAGCCGCTCGACCAACTCATCAACCCGTGGCATCGGGTAGGCATCAAATTTTGATAGCTCAATTAGCTTGCGAAAATCATTGCAGAATTGCAAGCTCCCATCAGGTTTCGGTATGAGCACTAAAGGGCTCGACCACCCACTTTGGGACCTTTCTATGACCCCAAGCTTCAGCATCCTTTCAACTTCCTCAGCAATCGCTTGCCTCTGGGCCTCAGGCACCCTATATGGTCTCAAACGTACCTTCTGGCCAGGTTCTGTGACGATGTCATGTGAAATGACTCTAGTCCGACCTGGCAGTTCCGAAAAAAACTGCTGATTCCCTTGTAGGAACTCCCTGGTTTCCTGCCGCTGTGCTTCGGACAATGACTCAGAGATACGGACAGGTGGTAATTCTCCCTTTGGGACACCCCTATGCTCTCTGACCACCACAAGACTTTGACGGTCCTTCCAGGGATTAATTAAGATGATATGGTAAATTTGATACGGTTTCCTTTTACCGGGCTGGAAGACCTTATAATTTATCTCACCGACCCGCTCCGTAATCTCATAGGGGCCCTGCCACTTCGCCAGAAATTTGCTTTCGACCGTGGGTACAAGTACTAGTACCCGGTCGCCTGGGTGGAACACTCTGACCCTTGTCGGCCTGTTATATACCCTGGCCTGGGTTTCTTGCGCCTGCTGCAGGTTCTCACGTACTATGGGTAGAACGGCCACAATCCTGTCCTGCATTTCAGTGATGTGCTCAATGACACTCCTATGCGGGGTATTCTCCTGCTCTCAGGTCTCCATGGCTATGTCCAGGAGCCCCCATACAGGAGCTCGAAGGGTGAAAATCCTGTGGAGGCCTGCGGGACCTCCCTTACCTAGAACATGAGGTAGGGTAGGAGACGGTCCCAATCTCTCTCATCCTTATCTACCACCTTCTTGAGCATCGCTTTTAGAGTTTTATTGAATCTTTCCACCAGACCATCGGTCTGGGGATGATATACTAAGGTACGGAGATGTGTAATGTTAAGTAGGCGGCAGAGTTCCTTGGTCACCTTAGACATGAAGGGGGTGCCTTGGTCTGTTAGTATCTCCTTCGGGATACCTGTGCGGGTGAACATTTGGAACAGTTCCTTAGCTATTCCTTTGGAGGAGGTGTTCCTAAGGGGAATGGTCTCGGGATAGCGAGTGGCATAGTCGAGGACCACTAAGATGTGCTGATGTCCTCGGGCTGACTTAGGGAGCGGCCCTACCAGGTCCATGCCAATCCTCTCAAAGGGGACCTCTATTATTGGCAGAGGAATTAGGGGGCTCCGAAAATGGGGCCTAGGGGCGTTAACTTGACACTCCGGGCATGACTGGCAGTATTCCTCAATTGCCCTGTAAATTCCTGGCCAGTAAAAATTACGCTCCACTCTCTCCCGGGTCTTCTCCACCCCTAAGTGTCCCCCCAACACATGGGAGTGGGCTAGCTCCAAAACCTGGCGGACATGTGACCTGGGCACCACCAACTGCTCCACCACTTCGGTTGGGGTCTTTTATACCCGGTACAACATATTGTTGTTGACCACAAAATGGTTCCTGGGGCTTCCCATCTATTATCTTCACACTTTTCCAGGCATGCTCCAAGTTTAGGTCCCTCAGCTGCTCCGTGCCAAAGTTCCCCCTGAATACTGGCACGGAGGCGAACTCGAGCTCAGAGGGACTTTCCTCGGGGTCCCCAGCCAGGACGGACAAGGGAAACCCATCGGGCTCCTCTGGTCCCTGTGCAGACACATTACCCTTTACCACATGATACTGGGCACACTTTTTATTTCCCCACAGATCCCAGATCAAGGGGATGTCACATTGTGGGGTAGGCTCGCAACGACAGCCACCTCATGTCTTGCGGCCCGCAGGGGGTCTTTAGGGTGAGTACCACGGTTGGGTAGTCCCTGGTGTCCCTGTGTACACAGATCACCCCTATACAGCGTGGACGGAGATGTACAGTGCCCACCAGCCTGGCCTGCACCAGGGTCACCAAACTTCCGGAGTCCATGAGGGCTTGTACGGTGTGTCCATTGATTTTAATGGTGCATACCCGCCGGTTTCCCCCATCCATGTGCGTGGTATATAAGGCTGCAAACAATGAGTACGCCTATACCACGTCCATGGGTTCCCCAAGAGCACGTGCGGCGACGTGTCGAGTCCAGCATCGCCAGCAATGATGGGGCCTCAGTGTGCAAGAGGTGTCTCTTGGGGGCAACCTTCCACCTACTCACCCAGCCATCCCCTCGCCCTCAGGACCTTAGGTTCCCCTTTTGGGACAGGACGTCTACCCAAGCTGATCCGTGATAGTCCTGGGAACTCCCGTGGCACTATAACGCTCCACAATGGAGACAAGCTCGTCCAGGCTTTGGGTCGTGTACCCACACACCGCTGGATCCCCACATAGGCGCGCCGAAGCGTCACAGACAACCCGCTCCGTCACCTGGACAGATGTAAGACGTTCGGGCTGCAGCCACTTGCTGGTGAGGTGGAAGAGGTCATACATCTGTGACCGAGCTGGCTTTGCTGGATCGAACTCCCAGGCATTAACTCTCTGGGCCCGGACCGCCAGAGTAACCCCCAGTCGGGCTAGGATCTCCCCTTTCAGATGCGTGTAGTCCTTGGTGTCTTCAGCTCTCAGGTCGAAGTATGCCTTTTGTGGCTCGCCGGTAAGAAAGGGGGCCAGGACGTCGGCCCACTGGTCCACGGGTAGCTGCTCTCTCTCGGCGAGCCTCTCAAAGGTGCCAAGATACGCCTCCACGTCATCATCTGGGGTCATTTTACGTAGAACTTGCAGCACCACTTGACGGGGCGTGGAGGGCCTACCTGCTGCCCCCTCTGGTCTTGTAGTCAGAACCTGGAGCTGCTGCTGTAGAGCCAGGTTTACCTGTTGTTGCTCTTTAAGGGCTGCCTGGTGTGTCTGGATCAAGAGGCGGTTGGTCTCTGCTTGAGCCCGCACGGTGTCCTCGTGGGCCTTCTGCTGGCTTGCCACCATTAGCTGGAGGTTGGTGTTTGCTAGTATTCACCAGCTCATCCATTTTGGGTGTCTCCGCTGGTTGCACTGTTGCCGCTTTAATCCACGACATATATTGGAACCACTTTTCGCTGCCTGTCTCTTTAAGAGAATTGTCTCTTTAAAATGCCCATAGCATCCTCCACCATATGTGAGCTTGCACAGCTCTGGGATCACCGCATGAGTCTTTCAGGCATGAGACAGAGGCAGAAGTCAGGTATAAACGGTTGCTTGGCTCCGTGGATTTATTTCATAACCAGAACAAAACGGATGGCAAACATGCACAGCAAAACATAAACAAAATACTTGCTCGTCTGAGCGCTTACTAACAATGGCGTAGTTCCCTCACTATCACCTTGTTGGTCCTACACTGGCTTCCCCCAGTGTGAACACCTCCAGCCCAGAAGGTAGACTGGAGGTACAGCCGACGCCCAGTCAGCTTACCTGCTGACCTTTATACAGCCAGGAAATCCCGGAGTGGAGCCATGGGGAGTAAGCACCCACCCTGCTCTATGCTTACTCCCAATGAAAG
This sequence comes from Phyllomedusa bahiana, assembly GCA_025379985.1. NCBI lineage: Eukaryota > Metazoa > Chordata > Amphibia > Anura > Hylidae > Phyllomedusa > Phyllomedusa bahiana. The sequence goes on from JAODAL010014151.1 coordinate 75,452, forward strand.
ACCAACCCGGGAATGGCTGGTAGCCATACTAACAGATTAAACATAGGTCGACAGTTTGTACTATCAACATCTATTTACCAACGGCCTTTCACTCCGCCAAGGCTCCTTATCTTGGTGGCATGCGTCCTGAACTCCCCAGACATATGTCCAGAACCTGGCTGGGATATATACTCCCTTGTAGACCATCCCAGCTGCGGCCTTACACTATGATAAAAATTACAGACCTCTCCATTCTTTGTATGTGTAGTACTTACCTACTTGGGCCTAACAACCTGCTTGGGGCCTAGTAACCTTCTGGGGCCCTGCCTATTTACCTGACGCCCCTACTTACCTATTTGGGGCCTTGACTTCCTACATGGGACCTTGACACCCGCCTGCCTTCCAACCTGGGACCTTTCCTGATTACATACTTACCTACCTGGGGCCTTGACAACCTAACTGGAGCCTTTTCTATGTACATACCTGGGGCCTTCCCTAGCTAGGATCTTACCTACTGCTGGCTCTAACTACCGGGGTCTTATCATCTAATGGGTGGTCTATCTACCTGGATACCGAGTAGAGGTGGCTATCTCTCTAATAGTATGGGTTTGGCTAACTAATTTGTGGGGGCTCCCTGCTTAATTGAGGCTATGTATCTAAAATGTGTGGTCTACCTATCTGTATGGCCATGTTTTGTATTCCTGCTGCCCTAGGCATTCTAGGTAGCTGTCAGCAAAATGCTGATTAGTGTTTTTGTATTTTACAGGTTTCCATGCTGGACTATGTCGGACCTGTGTTGGATCAATTTCTTTACCAAACTGGTCAACGAGAGATGTGTGTCGGGGAGTGCTTGTTTAAATAAAAAAAAAATTGTGTTGTTTCGATATATTTTGTAACTTTTTTTCAGTAAAAGAGCTACCTGACAGACGTTTCTCTATTACTAGCACTGGGGCTTAGTGTCTTGTGACAACTGTGGCCTGTGATTGGCTGCACATAGCACATGAACGAAGGACGTTCACTGTGAAGCCGGGATGTATGGGCTGGCCGCTGGGACAGAACGGGTGCATTGCGGAGGCGAGTATACTTCTTTTTTTCTATTTTTTTAATTATGCCTCAGGGGACAAACAAGCTTTTGTAAGCCTCGGACAACCCTTTCAATGTTGCAGCTACATTTTTGAATTTTTGCTTTCCTGCGCCTCTCAAGTCATACGTTTTTTTATTTTTTTAATGATGCAGCTGAATGAGGACTTGTTTTATGCAGAAGCTGTATTTTTTACTGCCGTAGTTTGAGTTTTCATATAAACTGGTGCGGAATTTAAAAAAAAAATTTTTTGCAACATAAAAAGTGTTTTCCTGCATTTGTTTTTTTAAATTATTTTTTACACCATTCACATTTTACATAAATAACCTGTTAGATTAATTCTACAGGTTATTACGGTCACGTGGATACATAATACGTGTAGGTTTTTTTTTTTTATAATGTATACACAATTATTTTTAAAAATTGTTATTTTATATTATTTATTATATTTTATTTTAATTTCTATAGGTTATGTTACCTGTATGCTAATATATTAATACATTAATACATACTAATACATATTATGTTTTTGGGATTTTAAGCTTTTTTTTTTATCCCATTAAGGGTTAACTACCGTACACTTTTTTCCCCCACTTACCTGTATGCTAATACATATTAATACATTACACTTTGTGTCAGTATGACACAGGCTGCAGTCAGAGCAACAAAAGGGAAAAAAAACCGAAAAAAAACTTTTAAATAAATTGCTTCTTTAAAAACCAATAAAAACAATAGGTTTTTTTCGGGTGAATTTTTCCCTTTTTAAATCTCCAACATGGCCGCCAGTCCGCCCCTGCACCAAATAAAGGCGAGAAAACCCACTTACCCCTTTCCCCTTAGAAATAAGAGGCCGGGATCCTCCAGATCCCCCATGAGTCCTTGTAAAAACCTTTGTCCCCCTTTCTAAATACTCCCATCTCCATGGAAAATAGCAGCGACCTCCGACACCTTATAGGAAACCTGACACAAAAAATGAACGGTCATCACCCGACCCCCCCCGTGGGACTGTATTGTCCCAGCATTCCCGCACAGCAGGTCACCTCTCCAGTCGAGTCCGTACTTGTTGGGGGTTCTGGATTTTGCTTATTGTCCCTCTCAGAAACGTGAGTGTGGGGGGGCTCTATGATGGGGCCCCCCGGCTCCATCCTCCTGACCACAGGGAAAGCTGCTGGGGGGGCCCCACAGTCCCCCGACGTTTTTCACTACTGTGAAACCCGGTTGGAAAAACAACATTCAAACCGTCTGTGATATAAATTTCTTGTGACGTTTACGGCTCTGGGATCAAAAAATAAGTCCATTAGGCGTAAAGGAAGAGAAAGTTCTGGGGTGCAAAAAGAGTCATGCCATGTATTTATTTATGGAAACAAACACGTGCAGCAACAATGGGCACAAAATAGAAATAAACAAAACATCTCTAACACCTTAGCCAGTAATGGAGATGGTGCAGAAGACACCGGCCTCCTCCAGTGTAAAGCTTCTCCAGCCAAATGCAATGACCAAAGTTGCAGCCAAACCTAGTCCGCTGACTTACTGACTTTAAATAGGCCAGGTAAACCCTGGTGTGGAACATGGGGAGTAAGCACCCACCCAACACTTTGCCTACTCCCCCAAAAAAAATGTCCCCAAAAGGTTGGGGAACCCTACATATTTTTTAAAATGTTCAACTCCTGATGCAGTTGAAAACCCTTTTAATGGTTTCTATTTCACCCTTGGGGACATGTTCTGTGGGTTTTCCCCGGTACATACATGACCCCCGGGTAAAATTAAAAACATCCAGACCTTCCCAGCTGCTGCCTTACAACATATATCTATCCTAATAGAAAAAAATACATAACTTAACAGCAGATACATGGACCATGTGCTCTTCTCTGGTGTCACCTTCTATGTCTCTAAGTAAATGACCTAATAGTGAAATAAACCCAGTCCTCCCGGCTGACCCCGACCACTGAATCCCTTGCCTCCTCCAGGCATGAACCCGACCAACTGATCCCTTGGCTCCTCCAGCTGACAACCCGCACCATCTGATTCCCTTGGCTCCTCTGGGCTGACCCCGAACAATCATGATTTCCTGGCTCATCCAGGCTGAACCTGATCCTCTGATTCCCTGGCTCCTCAGGCTGAACCTGATCATCTGATTCCCTTGGGCTCCTCCGGGCTGAACCCGACTATCTGATTCCCTTTGGGCTCCTCAGGCTGATCCCGCACTAATCTTGATTCCCTTGTCTCCCTCCAGGCTGAACCCGACCATGCTGATTCCGCTTGGCTTCTCCCAGCCTGAACCCACCATGCTGATTCCCTTGGCTTCTCCAGGCTGCAACTGACCATGCTGGATTCCCTTGGCTCCTTGGACTGAACCACGACCTTATCTGATTCCCTTGGCTCCTCTGGCTGACCCCTGACCATACCGATTCCCTTGGCTCCTCCGGGCTGAACCCAACCATCTGATTCCCTTTGGCTCCTCCGGGCTGAACCCAATCATCCGATTCCCCTGGCTCCTCCAGGCTGAATCCACATCTGATTCCTTTGCGACTCCACCGGGCTGAACGAACCCGACCATTGATTCCTTTTCCTCCTGCTGGGCTGACCCGACCATTGAATTCCCTTGGCTCCTTCAGGCTGTACCCATCATCTGAATTCCTTGCTTCCTCCTCTCCTCCTAGGTATAACGGGCGACTCAGCCATTCCATTGCTCCTATAAACATTACTATGGCTGCATTGGGTTCCCATGATGATACATAAACTAGACCATACTGGGGCTGATCAGCAGGTGTTTTCCCCGCTGCCTCAGTTTCATCACTTGGAATCACATGAATATGCTCTTATACATCAGGACACTGGATTCCTCCTATTATTGTTTTATTCTCTTCTATCAGTGACTTGTTAGATAATTAAAGATAGATGATAAATCTAGAGAAGTTTACCTCTCCCAGTCCACCAGGTGTATGATCCTCCAAGGGGGAGGTCTAATATTCTTCTGCTGATCTCATTCCTGTTCGTGTCCATCCTTGCTTCCACCCATGGAACACAGGATAGTAATGGGGAAAGACAGATACAGAAAGAGAAAAAGTAGGAAGGACAGAGAGAAGAACCGAGGCCGGAGGAGAAGAAGAATCTGCAGCCTCCGAGAGAGCAGGGAGCGGGAGAAAGAGACAGAACATGGAAAAACGTAGACAAGAAGTAAAGGAGCGGGACAAGGGAACCAGAACATAGAGAAAGGTAGACAAGAACTACAAATAAAAAAGAGACAAATGGACAGTAAGGGTACAACAATAATGGCAAGGGGTCAGCCAGGAAAGCACAATAAGATAGAGAAAGATCAGTGACACATATGAGGAGACAGAAGAAGGAGTACACAGTATAAGGCAAGATGGGAAATATGGAATAAAGGTCGAACATCTATTGGAAAGAGAGAAGATAAGAGAGAATGTGTGGATGTGAGTAGGTAGTGAATAGAGGGAGGTGATAAGAGATATAGAAAGATAGAGAGGAAAAAAGGGGAGAACAATTCAGGAATAGACATGAAGTGAAAGAGAATGAATAGGGACTCTGGGACTAAATATATATATGATATATATATCTAGTAATATATATATATGATATATAAAAGAGGCCGGAAAGAAAAAGGCAATAAATAATGTGCAGAGAGAATAAGGATGAAGAGAGAAGGGGGTGAGGTTTCCCGTCCATGATGAGTATTGTTCTCTTCTTGTAGAGAAAGAACAATCAGAATGGAAAATGGTAAAAACCTGCAAAAATGAAGATTAATGCTGGTAATTCATAGATGCCTCTGCTTCCTCCTGCTGCTCCACAGTCTATACTTGTAATAGCAGCCTTACCTCATACCGTTGGTGCCGTCCCCTTTAGAACAGCGCTGATTCTCGCTCTATCGTCCTGATGACCATTCATCATGATCATGATCTACATTATGCCTCATATATATTAAGATGTATTTGGTGACAAAGCGGCTACGCCCTATTGTAATCACTGTAACCTTAAATTGCTCTGTCTACACTGCCATCAGAAAAACTTCCATTTTTTTCTGTGTTTTCGTTTTCTAAAAACGCTGTAAAAACGACTGTAATCCTCTCCCCATAGACTCTAAAGTCAAAACCCTCCCTCTGTCTACACATGAGCTTCTTTATTCTGCTCGTGTTTTTTTTACTGCTCTTATTTGACAACATTTTCTAAAAAACGCCAGAGCAGAAAGATTACTACAGAGTTCTATGGAGAAGCGCTGAGGAAAACTTTTTTTTGGGTGCGTTTTTTACGCTGCGATTTTTAATGAAAACCCTCCCAGAGAGACCCAAGTCCCACCGATAGTAACAGTGTAATATAAGGTTATATCTTATCAAGATACTAGCATACAGAGTGTCCCGATGTTTCCTTTTTTGTTACACTTTTAAATAAAACGATCACGCTTTTAGGTCGCTAACTGATTTTTGCGCAAATTCATATATTTTCGTTAAAAAATAAGATTTTATAAACGGATATTTTGGATTTTGGTGCCAGAATACAATTTTTTTGCGGATTTTGGTGCTAAAATCCTTTTTCTTAACAATTTTGGCGCTAATAAAGGTATCTCACTTCTGACGCTAAAAATACGCTTTTTTCACAGATTTGGCCCAAGAACCATTTGTTTTATTTACGGATTTTTTATGGGGCACTAAAATATACTTTTTTTAACATATTTTGGCGCGATGCAAAGTTATCTCACTTCTGACGCTAAGAATAAAAAGATTTAACGGGACGGGTTTTGTTTTTTACGCTAATACTTGTTATTAACTTTATAAGCGCTAAAAATTGTAGAACGAAAAGTATATTAGAGCGCCAAAACCATAAAAAATGAATTCTTGCACAAAAACTGTAAAAAGACGTATTTTTGGCGTCAGAAGCGAGAATCTGTTAAAATATTTACTTTAGGTATAAACTTTTATTTATCGCCAAAATTCCATAAGAAAATGCAGATCATAGCACAAAAAACTGTAAAAAAATGTGGACTAAAGGGGAATGTATGCTTTCCTTACTTCGGCTGATTCCACTTCCTTAGCTTTTCCCAGCTCTGTGAATGCATGGGCGTTTCTTCCCCTCCCATTTGGATGACATCATCCCCCCACATCACTGCTGGCCGTTAGACTCCCCCCCCCCTCCCCTCAGAGTCCCCCTCCCCCCCCCCAGGAGGGTAACCCCCCCATTTATAACTGTGTCTCTCCCTAGCTTCCTTATTTTATAAAAGCGTATACATACCACAGCTGCAGTCAATCTAATCTGAGCCTGATCTTCCTCGCACTGGAGATGTATTAGCAGCTTTCTAAGACGCACAGATCTGTGTGTGATGCCAGGAGATTTGCCGGGACAAATACTGTCATGTTTTTTCTTCCTCATTGTACAATCTGCTTGCAGTCTGTTTTCTGCTAGGTGTGGAAACAGAAAAAATGCTACGACAGCCCCTAACTCTGAGTCCAGACATCACACTCCTTGAATCGACCCAGGGCTGTAAGAATGTAAATGTAGCTCTCAGCTATGTGAATTGGCAAGGAGGAGGGTATTCGTCCCACACTGATATTCAGTGCAACTAAAAACGACAAGGATTAAGGTACACTGTGGAGAATCAAGGCAGGCTTTGCTAATGACAATTCAATTGCAAAAGTTGCTTGTTTTGCACACTGTCCCATTATTCTGAGACTCATTTAATGAAACGATAACACCCCTTTAAAAGGGCCAAAATCCATAAAAAAAAAACGTATTATTGCACAAAAAGCGAGATACCTTTATTAGCGTCAAAAAATCGTAAAAATTGCAGATCTTATCACCAAAATCCTTTACAGAAAATGACTTTATTGCCAAAAAAATCGGTAAACTAAACGTATTTTTGGCTAAAAAAAGCAAGAATACCTTTATTAGGCGGCTAAATTCCTACACACGACTACAAGAATGTCATATAGGAAATGCAATTATGTTTCATTAATATTCCCTTTTGTGAGGGTCGGAGTTACATCCAATGGCTTAAGTTTATGCAGACAGTAAAACAGCTTGAAGACAGAAAAAAAACACGCCAAAAAACGCAAAAAATCCGCGGTCAAAAATCTGCCGTTTTTTTGTCAGCTGCTTTTGACAGGAGGGGACAGAAAACTCAGTTTTCGATGGAAGGTTTTAGTAATGTTGTTTTCAGGTGTTTTTTTATGTGCCACAGCAAGAGAGACAGAGCTTATACATAAAGTTCCTTGTAACAGTCAGCATCTAACTATATTGTGAGATTAAAAGTAAAATACTCAATTATTTGATAATTACACGCAGAATTGGTGCGCCCCGGCGGTTTCTACTGACTATTTAAAACTAGTCAAATTTGACCTTAAACCACTGAGCACCCACCACCTAGGTGTGCGTTACCCTTTATCTTGCTGTCTCTCTGATATAGACCATAGGGTTTTGGATGAATGGACTCCGTCAGAGAGGGGAACAAACAATCTGTTTCTCCTTGTTCTGGTTCTTGTTCCCACTCCCTTACTCCTTGCCTACGTTTCTTTGTGTTCTGGTTCTTTGTCCCGCTCCCTTACCCCTTTCTAGCGTTTTTCTATTTCTGGTTCTTTGTCCCACTCCCTTAACCGCCTTGTCTACCACGTTTCTTCTCCGTGTTCTGGTTCTTTGTCCCGCTCCCTTACCCCTTACGTTTCTCTATGTTCTGGTTCTTTGTCCCGCTCCCTTACCCCTTTCCTATGTTTCTCTATTTCTGGTTTCTTTGTCCCGCTTCCCTTAACCTCTCTTGTCTGACGTGTTTCTTTCTCTAGTTCAGTTCTTTGTCCACTTCTCCCTTACGCCATGTCTACGTTTCTCTATGTTCTGGATCTTTGTCTCGCTCCCTTACCCCTTGTCTACGTTTCTCCATGTTCTGGTTCTTGTTCCCACTCCCTTACCCCTTGTCTACGTTTTTCTGTGTTCTGGTTCTTTGTCCCGCCCCCTACTCTTGTCTATCGTTTCTCTATGTTCTGGATGCTTTGTTCCCGCTCCCTACCCCTTGTCCTACGTTTCTCTTATGTTCTGGTTCTTTGTCCTGCTCCCTTACCCCTTGTCTACGTGGCTCTATGTTCTGTTTCGTTGTCGCCTCGCTCCCTTCCCTTGTCATGTTTCTCTGTTGTCTGTCATTGTCCCTCTCCCTTACTCCCAGGTCTACTATTTCTATGTTCTGTTCTTTGTCCCAATTTCTCCCTTATCCCTTGCTACGTTTCTCCTGGTTTCTGTGGTTCTTTGGTCCCGGCTCCCTTACGCCCTTGTCCATACGTTCTCTATGTTCTGGTTCTTTGTCCCGCTCCCATACTCCTTTGTCAACGTTTCTCTGTTCCTGGTTTTTGTCTCCGCTTCCCTTACTCCTTGTCTACGTTTCTCCATGTTCGGGTTTCTTAGTCCCACTCCCTTACGCCTTGTCTACGTTTTGCTCCATGTTTTCTGGTTTCTTTGATCCCTGCTCCCTTACCGCCATTTCTACGTTTCTCTATGTTTCTGGTTCTTTGTCCCGCTCCCTTTACCCCATGTCTACGATTCACTAATGTTCCTGGGTTCTTTGTCCCACTCCCTTACCCCTTGTCTACGTTTCTCCATGTTCTGGTTCTTTGTCCAGCTTTCCTTACCCTCCCCCCCCCCTTGCCTACTTTTCTCCATGTTCTGGATCTTTGTCTGCTCTCTCCTTAAAACCCCTTGTCTAACGTTTCTCTATGTTCTTGATGTTCTTTGTCCTGCAGCCCTTACCCCTTGTTCAATCTACGTTTCTCTATGTTCTGGTTCTTGTCCACACCTGTACCGCCTGTCCGACGTTTCCTCCATGTACTGGTTCTTTAATCCCGCTTCCTTTACTGCCCTGTCTAACGTTTCTCTATGTTCGGGTTCTTTGTCCCGCTCCCTTACCCCTTGACTACTTTTCTCCATGTTCTGGATCTTTGTCTGCTCCCTGTATACTCCTTGTCTACGGTTTCTCCAATGTTCTGGATCATTGTCTGCTCCCTTACTCTTGTCAACGTATTTCACTATGTTCTGGTTCTTTGGTCCCTCTCCCTTAGGCGTGGTGTGACTCCCTTGTCACTACGACTTTCTCTAATGTTCTGGTTCTTTGTCCCGCTCCCTTACGCCGTGTCTACGTTTCTCGATGTTCTGGTTCTTTGTCCTGCCCTCTTACTCCCTGTCCTACGTTTCTCTATGTTCCTGGTTTCTTTGTCCGCATGCCCTTACCCCTCATCTACGTTTTTTTTCCAAGCCCTTTTTCGATTATTCCCGACTCCCTTACTCCATTGCTCTTCTGTCCAGGTTACTTCCTGCCTCTGCTCCCTCAGCTTCCTCCTCTTCTCCTCCGGCCTCAGCTCTTCTCTCTTCCCTCAGGTAATTCCCGCCCCATCCTGGCACAAGGCACGGGAGCCCCCTCTCTCCATTATTATTCGTCCTGGGAGTGGAGACCCTTAAAATATGATCAGAAGATAGAATTAAATGGGTCGTCTCACTACAGAGATCACTGCTTTTTATGTTAAAGATCTCGCAAAAGCAAGTCACTTTGGCAATATGGTCCATTACCAGTGTCCCTAACCTATTCCCTATAAAAATCCCCTCTTTATGGGCTGCATCGCTCCACCGGTCTCTATAGCTACAGACCTGTTTTCAATCTCTCCTGATTAGGCTGCCACCACTGGTCGCTATAGCTTACAGACCTGTTCTAATCCTGCTAGGCTGCCAGCACTGGTTTACTATAGCTACAGACCTGTTCCATCTCTCCTGAATAGGCTGCCAGCGGTCTGGTCACTTAAAGGTACAGACCTGTTAATCTCTCCTGTATAGGCTGCCAGCTACTGGTCCCTATAGCATACAGACCTGTTTATCTCTCCCTGATAGGCTGCCAGCACGTGGATGCTGAGTCTACAGACCTGTTTGATCTCTCCTGATAGGGCTTCCAGCTCTGGTCCCTAGAGCTACAGACCTGGCTTCTACAGCAGCCTATTGCAAGCCAGTAAACCCCTGAATTCAAATAAAAACCAAGAAAACAGGACTGAGGTGAGAAAACAAGTAGTGAGATAACCATTTTAAAAAAAAGCACAGGTATGAATCTCAAAGGTTTTTTTTTCATTTTGATAATAGCTAAATGTTTTTGGGTTTTCCCCATGTTTTTAGCCCTTTTTGCAGTGGTGTCCCACGGTAATGTGTGCTTGTATTAATAATAAGCCGGCACTCTGCCGGGACCCAGGTTCACATTGTGTTTTTTCAGAATTTTTTTTTTGTGCAGAACTATACGTTGTATTTGGCATATATTGCTTTTAATCATATAGGGAGGAAGGGATCCTCCATTTTTATTTCCTGACCCCACCCACTTTTTTCCGGGGTTTTTAAAAGTGCCCAAATGTTTGAAGGTTTTGTTTTTTTTTTATTTCTTTCTCTCGGATAATGGGGGTCGGTTTACCCGATGAGAGGCCTGAATTTGGCTCTATTGAGAGGTAAAGATAGCGTAGGACCACCCGCCTTGAGATCCCGTTGTAAGTTTGTTGGTGGCTTAAACATTTTTTTATCAATAACATGTGAACTAAGAATCTCAAAGGTTTTTTTTTTCATGTATGATAGATAGCATAAATGCTTCTTTAGGGATTTCCATGTATTGTACAGTACTTTAATTGTCTCCTTGGGGGTATGTACTTTTTCACATTTTTTTCACATTTTTTTCACTTTTCCCCAAAGGGTAAAGTCTTTCCCTTAGCTGCGGCGATGTAATACAAAGCGACACTTCTGGCTCAGGTAAACCACTTTTAAAGTGCTCGACCTGTTCCAGCTGTAATACGCGTGGATTTGCTGTACTGAAGCTATCAATGTGGAGCTTCGTACGGTTCTAGTGCGACGCCTCCAGCACACCCCCCGATCTCAGGCGCATTACAAAGTGTCGCAGGTGCTCTGTAATGCGGCTGATTCTGGAGTGCACCTGGTTAAAAATAGAGCGAAAGGGGGGCGCCAGGAGTCTGGCGTCTTTTCAGCCCAAAAACTGGCGCAGCCCCGTTCATACTTGTCACCCATAGTGACTGAATAATACCGCCACACATTACTGAATATAAACCATTACACTTTGCGCACATATAAGTGATACAGTTCAAGTACATTTAGTGACTCACAGTTGACGTTTCTCCAATGAGTCGTTCACGTTCCCTTTTATTCTCCATACGGTTCACACCTTCATGCTGACTTATCCCGACCAAAACTTGTCCCTGCAGATTTGGACACAAAAATAATAGAATCCTCACTTTTCCAGCAACTCCTTACTTCTAGGTATATAAGTCACCTCAGTTATGTAGTTCTATATCTCCCCTCATCAGATAGGAAGCTCTAGAGCTCCCCTCATCAGATAGGAAGCTCTATATCTCCCCTCATCAGATAGGAAGCTCTAGAGCTCCCCTCATCAGATAGGAGCTCTAGAGCTCCCCTATCGATAGGAAGCTCAGAGCTCCCCTCATCAGATAGACGCTCAGAGCTCCCTCATCAGATAGGACGCTCGAGAGCTCCCCCCCATCAGATAGGACGCTCGAGAGCTCCCCTCATCAGATAGGAAGCTCTAGAGCTCCCCTCATCAGATAGGTAGCTCTAGAGCTCCCCTCATCAGATAGGAAGCTCGAGAGCTCCCCTCATCAGATAGGACGCTCGAGAGCTCCCCTCATCAGATAGGACGCTCCAGAGCTCCCCTCATCTGATAGGACGCTCCAGAGCTCCCCTCATCAGATAGGACGCTCCAGAGCTCCCCTCTCAATCCCCCCTCATCAGATAGGACGCTCCAGAGCTCCCCTCATCAGATAGGACGCTCCAGAGCTCCCCTCATCAGATAGGACGCTCCAGAGCTCCCCTCATCAGATAGGACGCTCCAGAGCTCCCCTCATCAGATAGGACGCTCCAGAGCTCCCCTCATCAGATAGGACGCTCCAGAGCTCGCCCTCATCAGATAGGACGCTCCAAGCTCGCCTCATCAGATAGGACGCTCCAGGGGATCACGCTCGCCTCATCAGATAGGACGCTCCAGAGCTCGCCTCATCAGATAGGACGCTCTAGAGCTCCCCTCATCAGATAGGACGCTCTAGAGCTCCCCTCATCAGATAGGGCGCTCTAGAGCCCCCCTCATCAGATAGGAAGCGCTAGAGCTCCCCTCAGTAAGGTAGGTGTATAGGTCCCCTCAGTAAGGCAGGTAACTGCCAATAAAAATAATAACAATAATATTACCTTACCTTCTTCCCCAGCCGAGCGCCTTCCTCTTCTGCCCGACACTGGAGGTGTGACGTCATCATGCCGCCAGCACTGAAACTCTCCTCCAGCAGATCCTTGCCGCACAGCAGAGTGACGGCGTGTGCGGCCGAGGAGAGGCAGCAGCGTGATGAGATCACTTCATTGCATTGTTGTCCAGTCCAGCACCACGGCAGCAACGCTGTGTCGGGCCTAAGACCCACCTGGGGATCCTCTGCTCCTCTGGTGGGCCAGTCCGACTGAGTATAAGGCAAGAGGGGAAGTAAGATATAAAAGCAGGAGGACAGTGGAAAGAAAGAGTGATAGAGAGAATGTGTGGATCAGAGGAGCGAAAAGAGGGAGATGATAGAGATATGTAAAGATAGGAGGTAAAAGGGGAGAGCAGAGGAATATACAGAAGTAAAGATAATGACCTGGGGAAATACATATCGGCAGAATATGTTCTATAGAAATAGGAGGAGATGATGCTGGAAAGAATGGGTAATAAATTTGTCTCTTCTCTCCTTGTACACATTTCTCTATGTTCTGTTTCTTTGTCTCGCTCCCTTACTCCTTGTCTATGTTTCTCTATGTTCTGATTCTTTGCCCCGCTCCCTTGCTTTCCCGCCCCAGTTCTCTCATGTTCTGCACAAACTTCTTCCCTGTTGCATTTTTCCCCCCAAATAAATTCTGCTCCGCTCCCTGCTCTTCCAGTTCCTCAGCCTTTTCCCCCATCAGCCCCCCCC